>JAVQJZ010135506.1:0-12738 GCA_036025355.1 Leiopotherapon unicolor | reverse complement strand
CTTTTTCTCTTTGCCTTTTCATTATATATGATGGGTGTGTGTGTGTGTGTGTATATATATATATATATATATATATATGTGTACACACATGCCGTATGTATACATGTGCCTGTGTGTGTTTGCAAGCCTTTCCAGCTCTCTGAGCATTCAGACTATCAGCGCAGGTTTGAGTGATTGGTAAAGTGCTCTGCTGCACACTCCACTGTGTCGCTCAAAGGAGTCGACTATCAGGGCTTAAAGAGATCCAGTGTGAGTGTTTGTGTTCACCTCCTCTCTCTCTCTCTCTCTCTCAGGTTGTGCGAAGGCAGGAGGCGTGCGCTTCTCAGAGGAACCCCCCGCCGCCGGAGCCCCGTCACATGTCCACTTTGACGAAAAGCTGCATGACTCCGTCGTCATGGTGACACCGGAGGATGACGGCAACTTCATGGTCAAGGTGTGTTTGACCTTGCAGCATCCTGAATGATGTTCGAAAGCCTCAGTGGGCGAGAAAAAACAGTTTAGATTTAATTTAATTTAATTTTTTTTCCTTTTCTCAGATTTGAGGTTTACACATCTCGACTAAGTGGCCTCTTATGATCTTTCAACCAAACGCTCACTCAGGCCCAAAAGTCAGAATCTGCTGTCGGTGCGCGTCCTTTTTTAAATTCAGATCTCGTGACTCTATGATCTCCACAAAAGAGACGACCTTGAACCGCCACATTATCGGCAGCGTTATCTTCAATCACAGCACAGGCGCGTCTCGCAGCCGGTCCACTGAAACATGCCGACGGGAGAGAAGACGCAACGTCTCTGACTGACAGACGGAGGTTGAGATGATTCACTTTCTACCCTGTTTGTTTTCCGTACACATTGGTTGTGCGATTAAATCACACGGCTAATAAGATTTGCTGGCCTGAGAGTGATGGCAACGCTCAGCTCAAGTTTATCACGAACCTCTGCTTTAGTCTGTAACTGTTTCAGCTATTTCTATTTTCAAAGAAATAGCTGAAACAGTTGATGTATGGTACTAAATTGAGATTTTATTATTTTGTCTCAAATCAAAATAACAATGACAGTAACAATAATATGCATAAATATTATTTATATGGAAACACTGCAGTGCCAAAAATGTGCTAATCTGATTATTTCTTTGCTTTTTACTCAAGTAAAACTACAAAGTTGTTTTTGTGTGTTCATTTAAATACAGCAGTTCTTATGGTAATCTGGCAAAAATTGGTTTACTTTCAATCAGCTGCACAGAAATACTGGAAATGTTTGGAGGCGCTACTTTATAAGATAATGATCTGGCATTATCACATGCTCCCTTGGATTGAAAATTGTCTGTGGTAATATTCCTGCCAAGCCTGCAGATGTTACTCCCCATCTGCTTCATGGCCACCAACAGCAGAAAACTCAAAGGTCCGAGTCAGTTGTACTGTGAAGCTAATAACGTCTCTGTGGATTAGATTCACAATAAAAACATGCAATTACACAGCCTCACATGCTGTATGACACACAAGAAGACAGGAGCAGACGCACAGGAGCGGTAATCAAGAGCTTGAAGACTGATTAAAGGGTCGTCTTCAACTCAAAGTCCAAAGTTGATATTGTGCAGACACACGTCCTGCATCATATCATCCTGAAACAAATCTATCTGGAGGTAGTTCTTCTAAATGAAAACCTCTTCGGAAGCAGATGTTTATACTAAGTTCACTTTACCTTGGAAAAAAAAACATATTACCATCTCAAAGTCTTGCAATTGGTCATAATTAGGGGCTCCATGTATTTCAAGCGGTGGATGTGATGTTTCCAAAGGTAGCTCTTTGATCTGCTGGCACACGTTCGCTTCCTGCGAGCATCGACGGGGCTTTATCTGCCAAACATCCAGGAGAAGATTAAAGTCTTTTCTCATCACCGTTAATCTCCTCTGTCGGCTATCAGGGCGCAGAACAATGATATCGGACTTCTCATCTGTTCTCCGCTGTCAGCTCTTAACTCAGGAGCCGAACAGAAGCTACCAAAGGCCCCAAAACTTAAACTGTGGTGATGTGAGCCAGCGGAAACTATTAGCCGAGAAAATATTAGAAAATATGAGGGATTCTTCACAGAAAATATCCATGACTGACATACCGGGACGTGAAAGGGAAATGTTTTTATCCATTTTCACCGCTTTGCTCTGACTTTTCCTGCAGCACCGCCACGAGGTGTGTGAGCAGCTCTTGGATGGATCACCGGGAAATATTGTACAGCTTCTAATTTCCCCCTCAGGATTAATAGCAGTAACTTTGGTAGTTCTCTGACTTTAAATTTAGTGCCATCTTCATATCAGTTTTTTAATTTGCCCAGCACTTTGGGGCACATTTATTACCAGTTACCTGCTAAACTAATGACAAGTCCCATCAGCCCAGGACTAATAAGCAGATGTTAGCTTGGAAAAAGGTGCCTCCCCACCCACACTTCGATGCTCATAGGACTATAATTATGTTATTTGATTGCTTAGAAACTCAACAATTGAGCTAAAATAGCATAATATTACTGTATTACATAACATCAAACTACACCAGATACATTAAAAGGTTTATCCTGAGATATTCATTATTTTCTGAGTCAAAGACAAGTGAATTTTGCAGATTTGTCTCTTTAGCACATTTAGGATAGTCTATGTGATCTCCTTTAGATAACTAATGTTTTCACTCTCCTTCACTGGGCCTCCACTATACCCATCAAACATCAGTGTCTTAACGTGCTGATTTAGTGTGTTTTTAGACACAGGCAGGAGGACGGGATGCCTGATTTATCCGACAAGTCGTGGATTTGTTTTTGGCCAGCACAAAAAAATGAAGTGCATCTCGAGAGGCCCACGTTTTGAAATGATTTCCTGCCCGCAGGTGGAGAGTGACCTGCAATTGTTTATATCAATATTACAGGATGACTTCAGCAGTTTGGTTTTCATTTTCTCTCCCCTCCTCCTTCTGCTTTTTATTTTTCTTTGTGTTAAGTTTCTCTCCTCTCAGGGTTGAAGATGTAAGTCCTCTAAACTCGGCTTCCAGGTTAGCCTCCATCTTCTTCCATCCCTCGGTTAATACTCCGAAGTTCTGCTCGCCCTCACTGTAACTAAGCCTTTTCGCAAGCTTTGAAACTAATTCACAGCCAAATCAATTTGCTAAAAAGCTGTGTGTGTGTGTGTGTGTGTGTGTGTGTGTGTGTGTGTGTGGACTCTGAACTTGGCTGTTCACAGTTACAGAGCTGCCCGGCTGTGTGTGTGTGTGTGTGTGTGTTTCTCAAAGCTCTTGAAGCGTGCTTGAGAGTGGGCACAGAGCACTGTCAGCCCGGCGTCGTGCCTCATCGTGGAGCTTAGGTGGTGGTGGTGGTGGTGGTGGTCGGGAGGAGGGGGGGTGTTGCTATGGAAATGGCCGGAGGCTTTGCGGTCCTCGCAGACAGACCAAAGACGAGGTGGGAGTGTATGCACACAACAGCTGTATGAATGTGCCTTTTTGATGCATCTTAATTGAATTTCACAAACCATGTGTATCCAAGCGACATGCGAGAGGGAAGTGGGGGGGAGGGGGGTCAAGAAACAACACGTAATCCTTGTTAATTTTTTCAGTGTGTTTTCTCTCGTTTCTGATGGGGATGGTAAAGCAGCGTATGTTAATGAGCAGCTGTCAGAGCCACAGAGATCAGCTGCAGAGGCCACGCGGTATCTGATGCCGCCGTCCAGCCAAGCCAGTGTTAATGAACTTTTGTCACTAGGTTAACATGCACGGTAACTATAATCACACTACTCTGGGTAACCAGATTAAGATCTAATGACTGCAAGGATGTGCGCTTGCTTACAGGAAACATCGCCATAGAAAATGAGAGGGAAATTGATTAATCGCATTAACAGTGGCTCCAATAATTGTCTGAAATGTGAAAGGCAGGGCTTGTAGTGACGAGCGTACATAATTATCACTTGACTCAGCGGTTAACCTGGCTTTTTCAAAGCTTTCAACATCTTTCCACTCATTATTTTGATTTTCTTTTCTTTGCATTTAGTGTTTTCATCCAATCTCACTGCTCACCTGTCCAAAGTGTCTTGCATAGTTTTTGACTTCTGGATGTGTAAAGAGATTATGTCTTGTTGTTCTCATGCCACAGTAAGTCTTGGAGTTTCTCAGTGACTCTGTCATGTTTATCGAGTCGTCTTCACCCTGATCACACCCAAATTAATTTAGTCTCCTAACATCGCCGGCAGCATTAAACCAGAATAAGGAGCTCACAATTAAATCTTATGTCAGTGCTTCATTCTCTGTCCATGGAGGCATCTCATGTGTAAGAATCTCCAGCTTCTGGTTAATAGAGAGCGCTGTATGTCATGAATACTGACTGGATTGTGTCAGTGAACTGGACATGAAAGTTCCTGAAATGTGTGGGATTCCTCTTCAAGTTGACTAAAGAAGTGCTGCATTGTTTTTATGAGCGCTGTGCCTCTGGGAGTGTTACACATCATGCATCTTTAGAAAGGATGCGTCACTGTCATCATTAAAGGGTTACATGCATGCATTGGACTCTTTAACCAGAATGATTTTAGCTGCTTACTAACTGAAATGTTTTATATTTGTTCCTCGTCATGCTCTTTCACATTCAGAGTCTCTCTTTTTATCCAAATCTGCAGCGTGAAATTCAAACTGAATCCATGTTAGAGAGACAGTTCGCAGTCTCTGGACATGCGTGGGACTGCGCTCACAGAATGATTATTGTCTTTCTCTGCAGTGCTCCTCTCCTTTCTCACTTCACGCTGTTTTGCAGCCTCGGCTCTGCTCGTCGCTTTAACCAGAGGTCGTGCGGGGCTGAAGCTGCCGTTTGCAGCTCTAGCTGGAGGGGCTTTAGGCTTATCTCTCCTCGCCTGCACTTCCCCGCGGCCTCCTCTCCCTCTCTCTCTCACTGTCTCTCTTTTTACCTGTCTCCTCTGTGAGGCTTTCCTCAGGACTCCCTCATGAATTTTTCTCTTTGCTAAACGTTAGGCTGCTACCTCCACATCACTCTCCGCTCTCTGCCTCTCTGTTGCTCTTTCTCTCCCTCGCCTGCCTTAGTCTGACTCTTAAGTTTTGTGCACCGGTAAAATTAATTTTAAAAAGTGTGAGCTGTGCTGCGCTGTGCAGCATGAACAGGAGATAAGACCGTGTTGACATTTATATGTATGCAAAAAGCAATTTATTTGACCTGACTCGGCCTGAAAATACAAATACAATAAGAGGGCAGTTAAGACAGTTAATTGTTTTGTTTGTAAGATATAAAAAAGTGCAAAATGCCATTCATTTATTCCCAGCACCAAAGACAAACTTATAAAAATAGTTTTCTTTGTCTGATCAACAGTCCCAAAAATATTCAGTGTTCAGTGTTAAAAATGAGATAAATTAGCATAAATTCACGTTTGACAAGTTCGAAGCAGATAATTTTTGCAGTGTTTTGCAACATCAGTGAATGAATCATTTAGGAAATTATGAAAGTTTCTGGCGATAATTGTTGAAACTGAGAACAGTTCTTCCTTCACAATCTGACTGTAATGTCCAATTAGATGTCGGGATTTGTGGCGAGTGTCTTCTCAGCTACGCTTTCTGAATTTTGAAAACCTCCCTGTCATATGAACAGACTGGTTGGAGCTGCAGCTAATGATTATTTTCCACTTTGATTCATCGACTAACTTTTGAGTTAGTTGCTTATATGGTAACGTATCTTATTGTTTTGGAGCAGCAAATTTATTTTGGATGGGAGAAGCTGAAATCATATGACAGGATAGGATCGTAGGAACTTAAACGATAAATCGATTATTAAAATTGAAGATTACAAATGCAGTTAACTCTTTACAGTTGTTTGAATTTTTGAATTTCATCCTTCTTCTCTGCGTCCGTGTTGGCCTCCATGTTTTGGCGGTCGAGCTTTCTGGAGAGTTTCCTAAACAGGCCCCACACTGATGCAGAAGGTGTAACCACGAGTAAGATTAAGCTTTTGAATCTTGACAAAGCTTTTCACCTGGGATCAGTATTATTGGGAGATTTTGGAGCCGAGTGAAATCCAGAAGGCGATTCAGTTTTATTTCCCCGTCGGGTTAAAATTCCCAATCTGGCAGCGGTGAGGAGGATTAAGATCAGCAGAGCAATAAGTAATGATTTCAATTAGCCGACCTCCTCGAGGAAAACTCAGCCCAACAGTGAAGCGCTGATGAGAATTACTTATCCATGTTACTCATAAAAATGAATCCTTTATTTATTGAGCTGTAATGGACTTCACTGCACACTGTGAAGCCAAACCAAAGTAGGTTTTCCTCTTTATAAATCCCCCTCTCCTTTATTCTTTCCTCCCACCTTACAGTCGGATTAGAGAGAGACAGCCATTGTTTTTCCTTGTTCGCTAAATCTTCACTTGACTCTTTCAACTCTCCGAATATCTCGCCGCAGGTCGGCTTCCTGAAGACGCAGCACCGGTATGAGATCGTGTTCACCTTGCCCGAGGTCCCGGCTCTGGGGAAGGACGTGTGTCCGGCGCCGGTGCCCAGCCCGCACCTTCGCATCACCGATATCGCAGCCGCACCCGAGGGTAAGATCACGAATAAACAACATGAATAAACATAAATGCTCACTCACTTATATTAACCTCTCATTAGGTGGTCAGTTAAGGAGACAGCTGGTCCGTTATCGCCCACTCAGCCTCCTGATCTGTGTGTCCTTCTTACATTTCAAGCTTAAACAACATGAATGGAAATAAATATTTCTTTTGGCATCAAATTCAGGAGCTCGATATCGAAATTCCACCATTAAGAGTTTACTGTGATAAAATGACTTCACACAGACACTAAACTGTGAACTGAAGCTTTGTTGCAGTAACTAGAGGGAGAGAAAGGGAGCTAAGAGAAACTAATGAAGGCAGAGTGATCATAGTGATGATTGCAAATGGGGTTAAAGTTACAGCTGTGATGTTATTAGAAAATGTGGAGTTAACAGGTTTACGACTATTTTGATCAGGCTGTTTATCGTCCATATATGAGCACAAGTCGAGCTTCTTCCGTCTGGACTTCAGATGATTGGACACTAAGACGACACAGAGAGATTTCAGTGACTTAATTAACATGAAACTTCACTCTGAGCTGTTTCTCCAAACTGTGAGACTGCCATCTACTGCAGGAAAGACACCGACTATGGATGAGTACCTCATATGACCCCACTTTAAAAAAACACAGCCAAACTCTGTCTTTAATCCCGCCCACACTCTGCACGTTCAAGCCAAAAACACAAATGTCTCTGCTGCGATTTTATTCCAGCATGTTCCTTTTTAATTTATTCCCTCCCACTGCTCCTGTGAGAGCGATCCTCCGTTTCCTGCAAGATGCAAACGGACGTCTCAAGTGTCATTCATGATTTAAATCTCCTTTATACATATACATCACACATACAGTGACTTTCATTCAGAGTGCATCACACAAGAACAAGTCCAGTGTGTGTGTGGCTGCTTTTCTTTTTTTCTTTTTATTTATTTATTTTATTGCAGGCAGACCTGAGTGAAATACTTTGCGAGTAATTCTCAGCAGCATTGTTGCAGCGCGCTCGGAGCTCCAGATGGCCGAGGATTACGGGCAGCAGACAGTTCAGATAGCGTTATCTCAGCAATCCATCTCTGAGGAGTCGTAAAAAAAAACACAAAAAAAACTAAAAAAATGGACGCTCTCTTGTATTCCTGTCACAAACCCCAAACACATGGCACCTGCGTGGGCTAAAAAAAGCTTGTATGTGTGTGAGACTTTCACTTATTTGGACTGAAGGTGATCCTCTAATGTTTCTGGGAGCGGTGCCCACTACATGCCTGTAACTGAAGCAGGTTACTGACCTTTACTTTCAGCAGACAGTCACACACTTTATATTATACACTTTATATTACTCGGTGTCTGTGTGTGTGTGCGTGTGTGTGTGTGTGTCAGCTGATGTTGGCAGCAGCAGTGTTGAGTCTAGTCGTGTTAAATCTATTTGTTTGTTTGCTCATCAGTGAGCTGCGTTTGTGTATTTCTCCATCATGTTGATATTTTTCTCTTCTAACAGCCTGATTGTCTCACGCAGAGAGACAAACAGTGTGTGTGTGTGTGTGTGTGATAAAACTTGGCAATAAAGAGGAAATCCGATCTCTCTCTCTCTTTCTCTCTCTGTTTTTCTTTCTCCAGGAGGTCTGAAGGTGACGTGCGAGTACATGGCCCAGCAGGAGGGAGTTCTGTGCGAGGAGGTGCTGCTGCTGAGCGAGACCAACGAAGATGTCTGCGTCAAGGTCAAAGTTCACGCCAGAGTCATGGGTGAGGCCACTTTATCGATATAAGCGATAAGAATCTGATCTTTGTGTGTAGAAAAACTTCCAGATGACCTTTTGTCGTCTTTTTTTTTTTTACTGCTGGGGAAGTGAAAGTGCGTCTCCACCTACTTTGCCTTTATGTGCGTTTTTAATTTGCTTATGAAAAAGTGGTGGAGTGGAAACACCAGAAATATCACAAGAACTTTTTAACTCTTGACTGAGCTTGAAGGGTGCATCAGCAAACTAGCAGCAAACTAAAACATCCGATGTGGAGACTAAAATGAATGCAGTATTTCCATTGTGTTTTCTACATTTCTTCTGTAGTCATTCAATGTAGCCGATGCCTAATAGTTCTATATTTGTAGTAAATGAAAACATGCATTAATTTATATTTTCTCTTGTTGATTGTTTTGAAATATGAAGAAAAATCACTGAACTGATATGCTTGATTTTAGAGATAAACGATAAGAGATAAGATTTGACCCGCTGAACAATGAGAGTATTCTTAATATGAAACTTCAAAATCTTTATAAAAAACTATAAGATAGTTGTTTATTGTTTTTTATTTTAATGTCAGCATGTATTTTGGTGAGGTTTATCACAGTCTGTTAACATCTTGGAGCCTTTTATTTCTGCTTTTTCAGCTTAAAAACTGAGAAGTAGTTGAATTTGCAGTTTTTGCTTGTGTGTTGCTTCCACCTGGTGGTCACTCTGTGTCTGAACCTCATTAACAGCATTTAACACTAAAACATAAATAAATCACCAACAGCTCTTATAAATAGGAAGTTAGATGTGGTCTATATGTGTCTTTACATTAAGACACATGATAAAAGTTTATTTTAAAATCTCTATTATAAAAACAGTGGAGGATTAAATCTTTGGCACGGAGCAGTTTTTAAGATGCTAATTATTGTTTTAGGTGTAAGATGGGAACAAAGCCGCTCTCCTTCACTGCGGCGTTATTGTTCAGGTCTCTTTATTTGTGTTCAGCCTCTAATGAATTTGAATTTTCTGCACTTACGTCAGCGTCAGAAAGACTGAGCAAGCTTTTGTGTCAGCAGATGGAGAATTAGGTGAAGGGAGCATATGTGTCTTTGCATTTGTGTCAGTGTAAATTTAGCACAGCTAGTGTGTGTGTGTGTGTGTGTGTGTGTGTGTATGTTTGTTTGTTTGTAGATGAATGGCAGTTGCGCTGGTGAGTGTTTTATTTTTACTCACAAAGCTTTGCCAGGACATCTGGCCAGATGTATGTGTGTAAATGAGGCCTGGATGAAGACCAGATCAAAGGATTAAGCTCTGCTGGTCGTCTCTGAGCTGTGCGACTGTTTAGATCAGTGACCGAAGAGTACACACCCGACATAATACGACCACCAGTACCGTAAATACACTTCTCTGATAAAACATACGTGTTTTTAGCAAACATTTCAGGTATTATAAATGCATTTTATAAAACCTAGCATCTTAGAGGTTGTTTGTTCCGATCATTAGTATTTTGTTAATTATTTGATATTTAGGCAAAAATACAAAAATATTCACCCGTTTCAGCTTTTTAAATGTGACGATTTTCTGCTTTTCTGTTATCATGTTGATGTTAAATGAAATATCTCTGGGTTTGGACTCTTGGTTGGACAAAGTAAGTTTACATTGTTTTATAGGGCAGTTACACAATTTATCGACAATTCAGATTAAATATGTGAACGGAAAATGGTACATTGGGCAGTAGATATGGAAAATAGTGATTTCTGTAGCCTAAATGATTATCGCTATATATTTATTTATTGAAAATGCTCATATCTCTCTGTAGTCACCCCTCTGCTTGTCTTTCTTGGTGTAATTGTGCAGGAAAAAAGGGTTTGTGCATTGGCCGGGAATCGAACCCGGGCCTCCCGCGTGGCAGGCGAGAATTCTACCACTGAACCACCAATGCAACTGCTCTAAACACTTATGCACGCTCGAGATTTGAATATGAGCACGGCACACACTAATGAGCCACAGAGGGAGTAAAGAGGATGAGTTTTAAAAGAAAATAACCCTGACACACACAAAAAAAGATTCATGGCGTGTGTTTGATTCAGGCTTTATTTACCAAAACAAGATGTTCACAACTCTTCATGAACAGGAAGTGAAAGCTTCATCAGGTCACAGAGAGATTTTTAATCCCTCTTCTTCTGATTTCTGGGATTATTTCATCCCGTGCAGTTTTTGAGACATGAGTCCTGGAACAGAGGATCCTGTGGGCCTCTCAGCCGGCTGCAGGCGGTTCCTGTAAAGAGGCGACGGTGGGGGCTGAGAGGGACGTGCTCCCCCACGCGGAGCCTCTCGGTCACTTCCTCCTCCCACCATGTGCACACAGAGCAAAGGATTATATTCCCACAGTTTGAAAGAAACCTTTTCATTTGAAAATAAGCGTCTAAAACTTCGATCGAGCCACAACAGAATCATTTTAAGCCTCATGGATGGTAAAAAACAAACAAACATGCAAGTTCGCTTTGTCTGCGTGAAGGCAAGAAATAAAGAGGAAATAAAAGGACGCATCATTTTGACTTTTAAGTCCTGATGCTGACAATGTTTACGGCACCATGAAGGCGCTAGCATACTCCCGTCAGAGCCTGATGGTCAGATAGCTGTGGAAACTTTGGAAACTTTCCTCGTCCCTCTTCCCTCACCACACACCAAATACAAGGGAGGGCAGGAGGGATTATTTCTGTAACTTTCCAAAACGTGCAGTCTTAACGTTCATGTGTCCTTCACGCCAAGTGTTTCAGGAGAAGCTGCTGCTATCTCCACATTTAAATAAGATAGAGTCTCCTCTCTCTCTCTGTGACGAAGCTTTTCACTCAAGTTCTTTTCAACCATGACCCGACCTTTGACCCCCAACAGGCCTCAACAAACCGCCTTTTAAAGCATTTCTTTAAACTCATTTTTACCAGAAGGCTTTTCTAAATTTACTGCTCCTTTTATTTTTGTGTGAATTGTACCCTTTTTGTTTTTTTACGCTGTTAAAAAGTGCTCGCTTTATTTTGAAATCTCATTATTGAACTTTTCCAGCATGACATTAGCTTAACAAAACACAACAGCAGCGGACAAAGTCGCCAGATAGACCGAGGGTGGAGGAAAGACGGGCTCAAGGAGCATTTACTGGTTGTCTTTTTTTTAGATTGAAAGACTTTTGGAAGAAGATGAATCTCCCTTGTCGAGTATTCGTCAAGTGTGACGGCACACTGAGCAGATTTTCACTGAATTAACACCGAGGTCGTCGTGCTGATGATCACAAAAAGCCCAAAACAGCAGAAAGTAGAAGCTCTCCAAGATCTTTTTAATGCCGTTATTTTAAAAATGTGGTATCGGAGCGGATTAATCTTCACGTCAGCAGGAACAAGCGGAACAGTCTGAAACAACCAGGTTTTATTCAGATCTCCACACTTTGTTTGACATGTAAACACCATTTCTTTCTCTCTCTGTCTTTCTTTTCTCGTAGATCGTCACCATGGTACGCCCATGCTGCTGGAGGGAGTTCGCTGCATCGGTGTGGAGTTGGAGTACGACTCTGAACAGAGCGACTGGCAGGGATTTGACTGAACATACACACCACACACACACACACACACACACACACACACCTGCACCTACCAAAATGAAACACACAAACATGTCCCTAAATAGAAAAAGTGTACACAGAAATGATTTAGTGCCACAATAGCGGTGTGAGGAAACGTGAGAACGCTTACAAAAATCAGAAAACATTCCTCTACTCGACAGCATCTGAAAAGGACAGTTTGTCAGTTTACTGCGTCTCATCTTGTTTTATTCACTCATTAGTCGCTAACGTGTTTTCCTTGCTGAACCTCCAGGCGGCAGCAGCGCTCTTTGAATTGGTGCAGCCTCTGTTTCCGCAGCCGGTTCACTCTTTTCCTGAAAAACTGCATCCAACATGGGTTCAGAGGCGAGGGAGTAAACAAGGGCTCTTTTCTCAACCAAGTAACTTGAAATGATCCCACGGGAAAGAAAACAAATCTGTACAATTCAGGGGGAAAAAAGGTTGAACTGATTTAGAAACGCTCACCTGTAATGCTCCTGTTTAACCACAAGGGGGCACTGCTGACCACCACATGTGCTGCTGAAGGCTTTTTGTGGACAGTCGATGCTGCAGTGTGGCCACATTTCTCCATTTAAAGGAAAAATCCCACCAGGGCACTCTTATACTATTATATATATGCTCCATATGTGTGGTTCAGTGCATTTCATGATTTATAATTAAGGTTTCTGTTAAAGCTGATTTACCTTTAACCTGCCAGACTGCTACTGGACTAATAGACTGTTTTTTTCTGCATTTACCAGGAAATGTCCTAGAAAAACAGAGAATAATCATCACAAACTTATTTATTCAGGCCCTTTTTCTTTCTTGTTGGGCTTTAAATATTTTGATGTTTTTTTTTTTTGCCACTT
>JAVQJZ010135489.1:0-18737 GCA_036025355.1 Leiopotherapon unicolor | reverse complement strand
TCTTATCTAGCAAAACTAATGAGGACATTTCCTAAAATGCTGACCTACTTCTTTAACAATTTGAGGTGGCATAAATACTAATTTGTTTCCTTGACACAAAAGCTTGATGCCTGGAGGAAGATTTACGATGCAGATATCCCCCAAATCCTCTCTGATTTGGGTTCAGAGAGGCTCAAATATCATTATGTTGCAGCTTTGATCAGGAAGTCATACCCATGTTTCCTTGACTTCTGCCACATGGCGCCTTGTCTGTCTATCTATCTGTGCGTGAGCGTGTGCACACACGCTAAGATGCCTGACCGTCATTGTGTTTTTCCCTTCAGGCTCAACCTCCCGCTCTCAAGTGGATATCAAAGGCCTGCATTTACAGTTATCTCTGCTTGGCTGCGCCACGGAAGTAATCACTGCGGGTCAGGGGTCAGCGCTCTGGCCCAAGACAGAGACACAACTGACTGACATCGACTTCAAAGGAAAGTGATCCTCTGACAGACTGTTGTTTTAGCCGGGAACTCTGGATATCATAATCAGGAGGGTGGAAAGGGACAGTAAGAGGAGAGAGCGGCAGAGTGTTTTGTAGGGACGGACGGACGGACAGGGGGGACTTGAGTCTCAGAAGAGAAGTGGAGGAGAGAAAGACTACCTTTGAATAATTAGAGCCAACAAGATCAAAGAATAGGCTCAAGTTTGGTCTGCTTAACCTCTGTAGCACAGAACCAGAGCAACAACAAAAAAGCGTCATTTTATTCCGTCCTGTTATTCCTCTGGTTGGCGAAACCCAAAACCATGTCAAACATAATGGAAAATATTTGAGGTCTTCTTTTATTAACCAAGAACAGCTTTGATGTTTGACGTCTTTATTTGTTTTAGAAGAAGAAAGGGAAGGGGCAATATGGCATGAGAGCGATCTTCTTTTGGAGAGAGCACACAAAAAAGGGAAGGAATGAATGATATGGGAGCGAAGCATGCTTGTTCTCTCTACATAATCAATTAAACATCATTATTGGCCCTTTCAAGAGTGCCGAGATCAAAGGCCGGTAGGAAATGATCAAAGTGACGGCATTTTGTTTGAGCACTAACCCCTTCCTGCTATCGTGTCCCGCTCTCCAGCAAGTTTGGAGACGCTGTTTCGCCAGAGATCTGACAAATTGACAAAAATCTAGCAAGCTACTTTGCCGCGGTGTGTGCATTTTACCGTTTGTGTTGATGTGGCAAAGAAGACAAACATTCATCAATTCGAATTTATTGTCATGTTTGCATGTAATCTGTGCTGTGTTATTTCTTGGCAATGCAAAAAATGAAAATGCTTGGGGAATGTTGGGAAACGCAGATTCAAGAAAACTGGTAATGTGAGTCAACAGACAGTCTTCAGTGTTAGTGGCTCTCAGGGGGAACATAAAACAACTCTGTTATTGTAGAGTGAGAATTATCCACACCACTTTAATTTTGCCTGTGCAGCTAAAACATGATCTCCATCTGACACTTGTGACAAACTACTCATATGCTGCAAAGCGGCATAGGAGGCTCCTGCTATCATTACTTCAATTTGAGCTACAATTATGCAAAACTGGGAGAATTACTGCAGTTTAAGTGAGAACAAATTGTTATTTTAGTGTGATCTGGTGGGATGAGACGCACACTCTGATCGCACATTTAAAGCTGGAAAATAAATTGCTGTATGGTTGGTACATTGTGACCCCTGCCAGGGTAAAAAAAAAAAGTCTAAAACAGCATTCCAGCTATCAAAGGCGCAAACCATAGACCGTCTCTAGTGTATGTGCTCAGTAACTGGACACTTCAAATGCATAGCAATGGCATGAAAAGGAGCCTCTTCAGCTTGCTGGGTGTGAAAACAGGTGGTGGTAGGTGGTGGGGGTCTTTCATGGATTCATGGACATCCTGTCAAGAGGGAAGGGCTCGGGTGGAGCGGCATCACAGCGAACGTAAGAAATGTCAGCGTTTCAGGGTGGTCAGCCGGAGGGTGCAGGAGGTCAGAGAAACAGTGGGTCAACTATTCTGCACCAGGCCTCGCCTCCCGGGTCTTATCACAGCATCCTTGTTAGCTTCACATTTTATGCTAATGAGGGGAGGGATTATCATGTCTCACAGCTGATATAAACCACTGTGACTTAGAGGTCTTCCTTGTCAGTGGATCAGATCTAGAGGTAAAGTTTTCTCATTTCACACTTGTCTTTTACTTACAGGCTCACTCACTGTATTCTGTGATGAGAGATATCGAGAGGAAAATATGTGGTCAAACATCTTTTTAAAGCAATGTGGGCTGTTGTAGTTCCACAATTCTTTATCTTCTATCACAGATGCTAAAGCCTTAATCTTTTTGTCATGTCAAGTCCCTTAAAATAGACACTCACCTGTCTGCAAAGAGGCTTGTGTGCACTAAAAATATCCATAAATATCACTGAGGGGTGGCATCTGTAGCATTGCAAAGAGCACATTTCAAAACAATACCTCCTACAAAATATAATCTTTGAAGCAATCTATACAGTGGAGACTATGAGTTTTTCAAGGAAGGAAATAATATGAAGTCTGTACATATTTGTGTATTTGTGTGTCAAAATTACATGGGTTGTGCAAAGTTCTGGGGTTGCTTCAGTGCGTATGCTTTTATGGAGTTCCTTATAGGAACATGAGAGAAAAGACATTTGATTGAAGCCCAGGCGGCGGTCTGCTTTGTCTGTAACATTTACACACACATACACTTCATTCACATGCATAGGGATGCTGCTGAATCATGGCAAAGAGGCTTTTTGATCGGCAGAGGTGACGTCCCATCCGTCAGGATTCACACGCTCCCCACTCTCCAGCACAAAAGGGTAGAACAACAATATTATGATGTCCACTGAGTGGTTAGCCCCCAGGAAAAACATTTCTGTGAGAGTGGGCTTGACCTACCTCTTTTCTTGTATAAAAACACAAAGCCGAGTGTATTCCGACAGCTGCTGCCCGGGTGCCCTGTGGAGAACAGAAGGAGAGCTTTGAAGATCTTGACCTTCTGGAACAATAAAACGCAATCATCAAACACTCTCCTGAGACAGACTGCTGACCCACAGATCCAAGTGAGATAATTCATATTAAACTGTAGGGATCACTGTGTCTGTGTGTGTATGTCTCTGCATGTGTGTGTGTGTGTGTTTGATGCTTGCAGGGGCACAGATAATATAGATCTGCAGCTTTCCGACGCTCCTGACTGACAACACATGGAGGAGCTGTCTGATTCTGAAATCTTACTACCTTCTGATGCAATTACATGTTGACATACTCTGTGGTTGCAGCATCAAAGTATCCTTTTGTTCAAAGAAATGTGTCTGCCTTAAGCTTAGCGTTACTCAGCCCTTTGACTCACCATGGATGTTTCAATTCTATGTCATCCAGAATAACAAACTCACAGTGACTCAAACAAAAAACAACAACAAAAAAGGAATCATTACACCGACACCACTCACGATGTGTTGAGATTCCATTTAAAATTGGAGCCCATTAGTTTGTCCTTTATAACTTGGATCATTTTGAGCAAAAGCAAAATTTGAGAAACAGATTTGAAAAATATGCCTCTTGGCCTTCATCCTGAACCACCCCCTTGACCGTTGAGTAAATATGAAGATACCTCCGGCTAACTTAGCTTAGTCCAAAGACTGGAAAGTGTAGCTGAACTGTAAAAATGACTGTTTTACGTGGGGTTAATGTGCCCAAGTTTTTTGTTTTATTAATTTTTTTATTTTTTACCACAGCCAGCTGCTAGGCAACTACTGTGGACTTCAGGAAGTTACTCGTCATGGCCGAGGAACTGTCTGGTGCATAACTTCCTTTCAAATGGTGAATTAATGTTCTCACATTTTTGTTTTTGTACAGATTAAACAACACATACATAACATAAGAGGTTCTGATAAGTAGATTTTGTCACCTTTGGACAGCACTAGGCTAGCTGTTTTCCGCTGTTTTCTGGTTATTATGCTAAGCTAAATCAGCCAGCTACAGGTGAATATTTGCACTTCACAAAAACACATGGGAGTTGTATGCTCTCATACTCTTGACAAGAGCACGAATTGGAATTTTAACCAAAATGCTGAACTTCTCTACACATAATGCTAAAAAGGGTCCCTGTATAACTGTACTGGGAGAAAGATCAGAGGGGCTAAGGGGCAAAGTAGCTCCAAGGTCAAGGCAAGACCTCCTTCCCTTTGATGGTAAAAAAATGGAGGAAGTGCTGCTGTTTACCACCTCGAGATATACGCCAGGTGGCACTTTTTAGCGCAGAGTGAAACAGAAGCTCAAAGCAGAGCAGAAACAAACCTACTGACAGTGATGAATGGTAAGAAACACCTTTCTGCTTACCAGTTCCTGCACTCTTACATCCCCTACAAACTAATGTTGCATTTGCCTTGGTAAGACCTCAGTAAAAATAGATAAAAACAGGCCTTTGATCTTATATAACCATGTATTAGTATAACTGGCAAAAGGTGTTGCAGGGCAGAGATGCCATCTGGGTCCTTTTGCTCATCGCGCAGGGGTCCAAAGGCCCCCTGTCTCTGTCCACATGTTAATCTTTACAGGGCACTCAAGGAAGTGGCGTTGACAGCCTAGATTTGAGGTCAGGAGGGGGCCAGGGGTCAAGCACTGCTCTGCTGACATGAAAGCACATCCAAGCACACCTTGCTCTTGGTATCTGTCGTCCACCCCCCGACCATCTGTACCTACATAATCTGGGGCTCATCGAGCCCAAACAAAAGCCATGTGTTAATTACCTTTGAAGGTGTAATGACTTCAGGGCCGCAGCCGATCTTCATCTGGTTTCAAAGGGAGGGCCGGAGAACAGGTTACGCTTCAGACACGTTACAGTTGTCCTCTCCCCTACCTGCCTGCCGTGCTTTCATTTTAGTGGGATAACCATAGCCTCCTTTGGTTTCCCTAGGACTGCAATCCTGGCGTGTATCAAATCCAGAGGTACACAACTGCTTCACTCTCACTTTTGTGGACTCTTAAATAAGTAAATTAAGGAGAAAGTTCTGCGTGAGAATTAGGCCTACACCTGTCCGCCAGATGTGAGGGCACTCGCTTTGATGGCCCTTCATTTTATTCTCCTGAAGTTTTTCCTTAATTGTGTTTGTAGTCCTCACTTTAGGAATATTGCTTGATTGTAGCAGTTCCGCGTATGTAGTTCGAGTTTTGCTAATTTACGTTCATCTTTTTTTTTCTGTTTACAGACCTACAGCGAAGACAAAAATGTGGAAATACTCATAAAGATTGACTACTCATCTATATATAGTTCCCTGCTCTTTTTCAGAGAGCGTCCAAGAAGAAGCCCCTGATTCCGACTATGTGAATTATTAACAGATCAAAACCAGATAGACATAGCGAAAGGTGCTGGTAGCAATCTGCTCATTAGTCATCGCAAAAACAAGATGATGTGTCCTGATGATCGCTCCTCTTGCACTCTTTGTGAGTAAAGCCTGAGTAACACTTTCTTCTTCCCACAAATGACCACCTTCTTCCTGCCACAGGAGAAAGGGAAGCGGGTGCCGTATATTCCCAAACAGATATGTTACCTTGTTTTGAATAAATGTTTCCACTGGCCGACCACAGGTGACCTCATGGGCAAAGATGAGATCTTTGCGGGAAGACACCCAGATTTCAATGGCTTAGGTGGCTTTGTAGGAAGTAGTACTCCACCTCGGTTAAAATGACTTCAATACATCTCAGTCCATGTTTCTAATTAGATCACACGATGATAATTATACCTACGGCTGTTTGTAAGAGGATATGTGCTGTATGCATCTGAATACATCAAAGAGGAGAACGGACTTGGCAGCCAGATGAGTTATGTACTGTCTATCCCACTTCAGCCTCTTGAAGATATGCAGTTATTCTCTACATCCTCTCTGCTGAGGATAAACAAACACGCTCTAATCCTTTGAAACAGTTTTTTTTTCCTTTTGAAAATCCTAAACTCTAGTTTCCAGTCAGAGGATGGCCGAGGTCCCGCAGACACCTCTTGATCCCCAGGGCATCTACGGGAGAGCCCGTATGATGTGGGGAGGAGAGGCCGCCCACTCCTGACCTACAGGTGAAGACAGGCGGCGGCCCTGTGAAGCCGACAGAAGGGCAGAGTGGCAACGCTGCCAGCCAGAGGAGTTGGTTATAAATATCTACCTCGTGGCAGTTTCCTCCAAAAGCAAACACTTCAGGTTCTACCTTGTAATTTATCACTGCTCTCTCCCCCGTGGAGGAAAAAATTGAAGGAGGGGAAATGTTGAGTTGAAAGATTACAGTGTGTACAGTTGTTTTTATTTTCCATGTTTCATATTATCTCTTCATGTCGCTTATTAATATTTATTGAGCTCCATCTGGTTTCACTAGCGTCACAAAGTGCATTGTTTTAAAGAAAAAAAGCAGCAAAACTGAACTCGTCGTGCAGAACAACGCCTGAAAATCTTAAGGCAAAGACCTCACAGTACTAACAGTTACTGTACTGTTAGCTTTGAATATAAATACTGTCTCTGTGCCACACAAGCTTATATGTGTCTCAGATGTGTGTTTTTTTTATTTTGAGACCACGGGTGTAAAGGCGGGGATGATGATTTCAGATTCCTGGGAGAAAATTCCCAGGCCTGGAAGAGCCCGTGGAAAGTAATCAAGTAGCAGAGTGATGTCATTCTGATGAAAGGCAGCCTGTCAGACAGTTGGCGACTATGGGTGCTCTTTGGCATGGGCCACAGCCCCGCTATACACCAAAATATGACATCAAAGCAGGTACCAGGCCAGGCCAAGAGGCTGGCACTGATCATTGTCTTCTTTGATTACAGTAGCCTCATCTTCTTGCTGCGAGGATAAAAGAAAACGGCTGCTTGGTGTTAAGAGAGTGTCAAAAATAATGAGGCACACACCGTGCGCTAATGGTGTCCCAGTGGCTCAGTGGATGGAAGTGCATACCGCGTACTCACAACATCATGGGCCGAATTCCCAGACAGGGATTAGGTCTAGTCCAAGAATACGATGCCTTTTCGGTGGATATTTCCAGTGAATTGTGCCTTTAGTCTTTATCCCGGTCTGAAAAACTGGCACCAGGAGTTTAGACCGAACATTAGATTCATGTTCCATGTCACAACTCTAGTCTCCTTCATATTTGTATTCTTTAAGAAAAAGCAAAAAAGATTAAAAATAATTACAATTCTCAATTCTTTCCTATGTAGCTTCTTTAAGGCTGCAGCCTCACAACTCTCTCAACTGCAGCTCTCGCATAATTGAATAATCATCATGTTTTACAGGAGGGTGTGGACTTCAAAAGAATTTCCCCGTTGAGACTACCAGGTTAAAGGACAGAAAATGAATAATGTGTTGTGGCTCTACTGTCATGACCTGTAATAAGGGCTTTTCCATGTCCTTTGGCAAATCTGCGGCATAAATAAACATTTCCGAGACAAAAGAGCCTGATTCTCCTTCTGTCTCGGTGGAGATGAGAATAAGCGCAGGGGAAGGAGGGCTGTCGCCTCTCTGATGATAATAATAGCAGGTTTCGTATGGTAATTGGTCTCTGTTCCCTCCTCTGTCTACCTGGCAGAGGGCATTTGAAAAGGGTGATTCAGGCGCTAGGCATGAATGGAAAACTGCTGGAGGAAGGCCGCACGCTCACGCATCGGTACCTCCGATACAGCCAGGTCCGCCTCACGCATCCTCCCGTGTGCCGACATATTCCTACACACGCATCACGAAGGCGCAAAACATGCACGTACCCCCACCCAGACAGACCCAAACATCCATTTTGCCTTGCATGAATGATGTGACAGAGCTGTTTACAGCCACTAGCAGCATCATTCAGATGAAAGATCGACAACAAACAGCTGACCTATCAGCTGAACTATTTGATTACCCCTTGGTGCCAGAGAGACCCCTAATGCAAGCTGTCCTATCTTGAAAGAGTTCATTTTTATCAAACAGGGCATCATCTGTAACCAATAGACGGCCTCCTCTTGCGAAATGAGAGCCTGCTCGACAGATGTCTCCTGCCTCTCTTACTCTCTCTTACTCCCCATTTACATCCACATCTTAGATGGCACTTCTCGACTTAAGTCAGGATCAAGGCTGTTTACTGATTCTCTGGGTAATATCAGGAACATGTGGCAGGGGGCACATGAAAGGGAGTCCACGGTGTGTTAACACCCAAAAACCTCTGTACATGTTTGTTTTGGATTTTAAACAATAGTTTCAACATGAAATTAAGGGGACCTGTTTCCGGGAGGTTTGTCTCAAGGTGACACAGAACAGAAGCTGAGGCTCAAAACATGGGCGCATGGCCTAAAACGTCAAAGCTCACGAACATTACAGTCAGATCGACTTGTAAATTCAACTGTCATTAAAATAACGCAGCCAAATCTATACATTTACATGTGTAATTTCTACAGTATTTCTCTCTTAAGTTTTATCTTTACTGTTCTCTCACTTAGCTATGACAAGCAGTAAACAAAATGCCACAGTCTGACGCTTTTTTTTTCTCCAAACAATCCAGCAGAGAAATGTTATTAACCAGAGGGGAAAGCAAGATTACTACAATATACAAAACCTCTGAAAGTTTCAACACCTTTTCCACTAATTCGTACCACCTGAGTCATATTCCATACATTTCCACTTCCCTTTTCGTCCTGGCTTTTAGCAGATTTCCACACTTAAACACTTTGTGGTGTAATGCCACTAAGTCTCAGGCTTTGCTGTTGTGACCTTCATGGGATTTAATGCTGCGGTCGGGTCCCACAATCCCCAACCTGATATCATATGTTTTACGCTGGTGCTGTGTAGTTTTGCGCGCTCCGTGTAGGAGAGGGTGGCAATTTAAAGGAATTTAAAGAAACTCTGAAATATAAAAGTTTTATAGATGGTGATCTCTCCTTTGTTCTTCCAATGAGGACCTCCACCTGTTTCTGATGATGTGAGCCAGAGCCTGTCCCTTTCAAGAGGCTGATCCCTCCTGATCTCTTTGATGTAACCTGACCTAACAGTTCCAACTAGCGGGATTTGATGATCACGGATGGACCCTCGACAACAGCATGTGCAAATCAAAACTAACAGGCACGGGGAGACGGACGACGGGGATGTGTGAGCAGAACTGGCAGCCTGCGCAGACAGAGAGTGCTCACAGAGCTATGATGTGTCTAAACGCCAAGCAGGCAACGGTCACATGATCAATGCTGCCAGCCCAGACTTAAGCAGTAAAACCTGTGGATCTGTGAGGGCACATGCAACTGATCGGAGATGAAAGACAGGCTTTGACTTTCACAGGAGGCCTGGAGTCGGGGTGGGGGCCACGGGGGCTACAGGGGCACTTCTGAGGGACTGCCATCAGAACAGCTGGGTCATTTTCAAATGACCTAAATCTCAGATTAATCCATTCGGACTTGCATGGTTAAATTTATGTCTACGCTACACACAGATGATGGGAGGCAAAGAAAAAAAGGAGAAAGAATTACCAGTGGAAGCCAGAGAGGCTAAGCGGGTTGGAGTTCAAACAAGGTGCACAGCGGAGAACAAACCACGACGCACTACCGGTAGCAAACCTAACCGGTGTTTCTAACTCATCTTTTGACACAGACTCCTCCACATTTGCTCTCTGAAGCCGCAATTCCCCTTGAAGCATCTGCAGCTCACGCGTCTTGCTCGCTTGTGTCAGAGGACGTTTCGACACACCGCCGGGGCATCTCTTCATGGTAGCGTGTGTGTGTCAAGAGGCCAGCATCCATCTGCGAGTGATCTAAGGGTTACATTTTTGGGGATGACGTGTGATAAAACAGGGAGGTATGGGTCAAAGTGACTAGGCTCAATCTGTGACAGAGCCTCTCCTCCTGGGCCCTACCACATGTTTTAATCTATACAAGCATCTGTTTGAAGTTCCCAATGAATACCATCAGTCCCGCTGGTGACTTCATATCCATCTTACCTGGCTCAGAGCAGTTGGACATCCTTTAGGCACACCGATTAACCACGGGGCCCGAGGTTCTTTTTTCTGGGAGGAGGTGAGGGTTTGTTTTTTTTTACAGTTTTATTATTGTTGGGCATACATGAGCATCTTCTAAAATGTCCACATTTGTTCTTTCTGGTGTTTAATTAAGGGAATATGAGTAAGTAGTCAAACTGAACTTGCATTCTTATTTTCATTTACAACAAATATAAAAACTTGACTTTGATTTCTAAAGAAGATGGGATCGCCAGCACCAATATGAGCTCCTTCTAATCTTCAAAGATGATGCTGCATCAACAAAAAAAAATATCAGTAAGCATTTTCAGAAACCGTACTATGGCTCAGTTGCAGAAATGACAACAAGCTGAGAAAGCTGCTCAAGAGTCAGCAGCTTTTGGCTTCATTAGAAATATGTACAGGCAAACAGAAATGTGAGGGTTTGCATCAATATGTCCAGTCCTTTGAAATGAAGCTGAATTATAAAGCCGGTCTGCTTCACATGCTGAGAAGGGAGCTGAATCAAAAGACAAAAGTCACCAAAAACACCCCCGTGAAGTGTTACCTTGATGAAGGACTCGCTTTTTCGGTCTGTCGAGCTACACTTCAGCTCAGAAACAGGGCCTTAAAATGAGAGGTTGTCTGAGGGAAGCCCACCTCAACCGTAACGAGGCATTCCTGCGTTAAAAAGCTGGCTTCCCATCAGGATGCTCTGCTCGACTTAAAATATACAGTAGAGCAGGAAAGTTTGGAAGAGCCAGAAGTGGGAGGGAGGAGGCAAGAGGAGGGGATGGAGGGTGGGGGGGGTAGGGGGGAGTGATGGTTGCTTTGATCTTTGGAGGCCCAGTCTGGATTAAAAAAAAAAAAAAAAACAAGTGTCCAAGTCCCCTTTTTCTAAATCTTAAGAAAACAGACCTGGAAGTGATTCTCAAAAAGAGGTATGTTTGTTTTTTGTGGGGTGGAGTTTGATACTCTGTGAACAATATCATACTTTTATTTGCCTTTTAAAAAAATCAATAACAACAATAATAATGATAATAATAATGATAATAACAGCTTCTTGACCAGGTATAATCACCAAATAAAATGTCTTTTCTGAATAAATATTGTTGGAGATCTGCATGAGATTTGATCACGTTTTGCCCCCCTCCCAAACACACTTGATTTTCAGGCAAGTGTGTAACAAGATGCGTATTCTCACTTCATAAATTTGCGGCGGAATGGGAAATGGGCATTTCAAGGCCAATAAAAGCCACCACATCAAATAAAACTTCGCGGATCAAAAGAACCAACGCATGGACATTTTTTTCCCCTCTATAAATTAAAAAGGGAGGTAGTCTGCCACGCTTGATCATGCCCCGGGCCCTGCCCCTTCTCCTGCGATTGGCTGGACGGACGCACAAGGGGGGAAAGTTTGAATAAAATACAAGAGCATGGCACGAGTGTTGTCGTTCAGGCTTGTGCGCTCGGGTAGTTTGGCACACAGCTGCGAGGGGCGCACACACTGAGAGTCTGAAATCCATCCAGAGAGCTCAGCGGATGGCTGCGACTGACATCAAGGGACTTTTAATTTAGCTGGCAGGAGCAGATTCAGGAGTTTCTGTGAGAGGAGGACAAGTGTTGCGGCGCCTTTTTAAACCGTGCGTAATTGTGCGTTTCTCTCCCCATCAGCGAACAGTTTGCGCTGCCGAGACGTGTGCAGAGAGGACACCTAACCTCGGGGGATAAAGATGACAGCCAACATCATGGTCTCGTCCGTGCTGCTGCTGGCGCTGATGCAGTCCGGGGCTCAGTGC
This sequence comes from Leiopotherapon unicolor, assembly GCA_036025355.1. NCBI lineage: Eukaryota > Metazoa > Chordata > Actinopteri > Centrarchiformes > Terapontidae > Leiopotherapon > Leiopotherapon unicolor. The sequence goes on along the minus strand of JAVQJZ010135489.1, from coordinate 6,983 downwards.
GCGCGGAGGTTCCGGGGCGGCCGCAACCCGCCACCGCGCCGCTCGCCGCCGCCTCCGCCCACGTACCGGGGCGACACCACGGAGAGCTTCCCTCTGGATTTCACCGCCGTGGAGGAGAACATGGATAACTTCATGACGCAGGTGAAGAACCTGGCGCAGTCCCTCTACCCGTGCTCGGCGCAGAAGCTCGACCACGACATGAAGCTGAACTTTTTGGAGAATACGACGGTCACCTGCAACGACGGGAGTCCCGCGGGGTACGTACCAACCGAGGACGTGAACGGTGGGGTTAGACGGGGAGATCGTCCGCAGGTCAGGGCGGGGTGAGCCGTGCAGCAGTGCGCCCCGGAGCCGGTAGGGATTGGTGTTTAGCTGGAGCCCGAGAGGACAACAACGCTCCTCTCCGTGCGCGCAAAACACACAAAGTTCTCCTCATTCTTCTGTTTTTTTTTTTTTCCAAAATGCTCAAAATAGAAATTCGATCCATCTTAAACTTTTTAAATTCTGAAAAAAAGAAGTTAAGATATCTAAAAGAAAAAAAAGTCAAGGACAGAGCAGTGTTCTGGGACAGCGTGATCGTTGAGTCAGGATGAGATGGACAGCTGCTTCGCGTCAGCCAAGCGTGAAATTTGCGGATAGCCACATGGCCTATGCTTCATTTCCTTTGCTTCAAATGAGAATGCAGGATTTGCTCTGCAGAAAGTTTAGATTGAAGTTTTCAGACCCCCGCCCATCCTCTCTCTGTCTCCCTGTCTGTCTCTCTCTCTGGTGCGCGCTGACTTTACAGCCGGTTAACAGTATGTTTCCTGCGCTTGGCCGCTGTAAAGACTCGTCCAGCTTGCTGGCAGTTTGCTCCTGGTAGTTTATAGTTTGTTTCTGGTGAAATTATTTTTAGTCCGTGGCCCAAGAGTCCCTACATTTTCCTTGCAGTGATATCCACTGTTGACATTGTTGTTGAGCAGAAATCCATTTGGCAGTAAGAAAGGACTAAGGATAAGGATCAGCCATGGCACTAAAAGCATATTAATATCAGACAGAGCCACTGTATGTTCTTCTGTATGACACATAAACAATGTACAGACATTCATATTCTACTTAGTTTCAGAGAGTCAAACAGTGTGAGTTAAACTGATTCTGAGACAAATAACACTGATGATTGTGTTGTGGCAGGTGGGGATGGACGAGGTAAAAGGCAGCTGTAAAAGGAGTAATTTTTCATGTTCATGCACGTCTTTACATGACAAGCGTATTTAAAAAGACCCGGCACACAGACAGCAGACTTCACTTGTGTTTTAAACCGATTATTTTGCATCACAAGAATAAAATTTTCCAATGTTACACAAACTGTACCACAGTGGAAGAGGAGTATTTAAATTGCATGACCCTCATTTACTATTAGTGTAGCCATATAGAAAAGCACAGCTGAATCCTTATGCTTTGTAGTCATTACTATTTTGCAGTTTCCAGTATTATATAAATGCTTTACTCTTAATGTTGTCTGTGTCATATCAGGAGGCTTTTATGACTGCCTGCCACTGCATATAAGACCTCATCTGGGACCAGTTCAGTGACGGGCAGACCTGAATGAGATGGGCTTTTGCTATACGAGTCTCTTTATGGATTTACTGTCCCGTCTAATTCCTGTTAAACCCCAAAGTGGCAGAGAGAGCTGTCTGTTAGTGCGGTAAAGCTCTTTAGAGGCGCAGCATGAGGACGGGAGCACGGGGGACAGTTGCTGGCAGATGGCCGTTTCATTCACTACTGTTGATGCTAATCCATCAGCCGCGTACAGCATTTCTTTTTTTTTTTTTTTTTTACAGAGAGGTGTTGTCAGAGTTACAGATAAACAAGGAACGCCACGAGAAAAGTCATTCACCAGACGGGAAGGTGGAACTGCGTGATTCATCTCCTGGAGCTGCACTTGTTAGAGCGAGTGGGCTGATGCAGCGCCCTTTCCCTCCTGGCTCGCTCAGCCATCGAGCCCGCCTTCACTTTGTTGTTTGGAAGTAGTAAGCGGAGTGCACTGTCCTCAGCCTACATCATTGACCGTGGCTCGCAATAATAGCACAAGGCTGCAGCCAAAGTGTGATTCAGTGTCTGTGCAAACAGCTCAGAGCTTCTGCCAAGTCTGTTTTCTTTAAAGTCACTGAAATGTTGTTGGCAATCTCCTGCGTTTAGTCATTGGTAAAGTCGGGCGGGTACTGATTGAATTAAGGAAAAAAAAAAAAATCACAGAAGCACATTTGGAGCATCCTGCTTCTGTGGACTGTTTATACACCAGATTCTTTTAATTTGCTTCATCTGTGATTTTTTTTTTGTCTGGCATCAATATTAAATAAAAATCCTGTTTAGGGGAAAGAAAAACAAAAAGAGGATGTGAGTCCGGACACGAGTTGCGTCCTGCAGCACGGGAGAATCATGATAGCATTGCCCTCTTCTGGGCTAACAACACATAGCAGACATTGCTTACATCCTTAGCTTTGTGCATTAACTTCCAGGGTGCATATGAGGTGCATTGACTTGGGTGTGTGGGTCTCTACGCAGAAGACAGACCACCTGTAGACATCTAAATAGGGTTGTGTGTGTTATTTCACCTTTGATTTTTATCCATGTTGTGTGTAAAGGCGCCGCTGAGGAATGATGAGCTCACAGGTGAAGAGACTGCGATGGCACATTTCCCACGCTTGCCCCATTAAACATGAGGAATACCTGCTGTCTCCGAACGCTCACTGGCATCCAAAGCACAAACGGGATAGGGGACGAGATGGCGTTTATCTCCCGTATGATCGAGTCATCGCTCAAACACAACCTCATTGTTCCTTTACCTCCTCCCCTAACCTATGTGCTCGCTGAATTTATGCCAGCGTTTTGACTTTCTTACGTCACCTTTTAGAGATAGGAATCAACTAAGCGCCAGGACATCACTGTTTAGATTAAACAGATGATGCTGTACGTGTTTGTATTCCATGCTTGGATACCATCACTGGCGGTAGAAACAATGAGAGTATTACTTTTCAGTGTTTATCTAATCTTTCTGAGGGAAGAACACCGTATCAGAAATGAGGGTGTATCTGCTGTTTACACATGTTCTTATGCAGGTCGTGTAAAATAAACCTTGAGGAATTTTGAATCAGATTCATGAATTTTCAGTATATGCATGCTATGATGTGTTGATTTTATTTTCTGTGGTCTCTTCTATAGGTACTACCTGAAAGAATCTCGAGGCAGCAGACGGTGGTTGATATTCTTGGAAGGTCAGTATTAAAGACTAATTTCATTATGGTTCCTTTAGTGCCCAAATTAATAATTGTAGACAATGTGGGTGAGAATTTTTTGTTTGTGTCCATTTACAGGTGGCTGGTACTGTTTCAACAAGGAGAACTGTGACAGCCGATATGAGACCATGAGGAGGTTGATGAGCTCATCCAAGTGGCCGCAAACTAAAACAGGTCAGCCTCAGCTTCTGCGTGTAGCTCGCTGTGCTCCCAATAAACGCCAATCTTACTCCACCTGTGGCCTGTGGCAAATCCAGAGCCCCTAACGTGGTGATAAAAGCGCCCAGATCCCGCTGTAATGTCACGGTAATTAAAAGGATCGGATGTATCTGTGCTCATCTGCAGTGATATTGCAAGCGGCACCCCGTCATAATGTCGCTCAGGTGTAGGGTTACCTGGCGCCCACTGCTGTAGGAGCGGAGACGCCTCCCTCTCTCATTGCAGTGTAATAACTGTAATCCATGTGGTAATGATGATGAGGAAGAGGAGGATGTGTCTGGGAGTGCCACGGTGGCTAATGATACACGTTGATCTGTCTCTACAGGCACGGGGATCCTGTCTCCGCTGCCTGAGGAAAACCCTCACTGGTGGAACGCCAACATGGTGTAAGTTGGCTGTTTGAAGTTCAATTTCTTTTTTTTTTTTTTTTAAATCACAGCCGGCAACTTTAACTTTATGTTTTTTGCGCAGCTTCATCCCGTACTGCTCCAGTGACGTGTGGAGCGGTGCTACAGCCAAGACGGAGCAGAGTAAGAGAATACTGAATCCTCAAAAACAATAACGTGTGACACTCTTTAAGAAAAGTGATGTCCTACAGTTCTGCACTGTTTGCATTGTGTGCAGATGGCTACGCCTTCATGGGCTCGCTCATCATTCAGGAGGTTGTGAAGGACCTGCTGACCAAAGGTCTGGACAACGCTAAAGTTCTCCTACTAGCAGGAAGCAGGTATGTTAGTGTGTCAAAATCTTCTACATGTCAGCCATTTTCCTGTATGGTGAAGGTACAAACTAAAAAATATGTCATATTTCTATGTGCAGTGCGGGCGGCACTGGGGTCCTCCTGAACGTGGACCGTGTGGCAGAACTGCTGGAGGGACTGGGCTACACTGGGATCCAGGTGCGAGGCTTGTCTGATTCTGGCTGGTTCCTGGACAACAAGCAGTACCACTGCACAGACTGCGTGGACACCATCAGCTGCGCCCCCACCGAGACCATCAAGAGAGGCATCAAGTACGGCAGCCAGTGAAAAGCATCACAATATTTTGCAAGGTGGATTTTTGGGTATTTCGGTGCTTATATCTGTATTTTCACCTGCCCCATCAGGTACTGGGGAGGAGTGGTACCAGAGAGGTGCAAGCAGGCCCATGAAGGAGAGGAGTGGAACTGTTTCTTTGGATATAGAGTTTTCCCATCAATAAAAAGTAAGTTTGGGGTCTTTTTGTGCTTCCTCAACATATTAATACCCAAACCGTCTGTGTATGATACATACTGTACTGTAATCTTAATATTAATCTTCTTCATCTGTTCTCCCCATGCAGGCCCCGTGTTTGTTGTTCAGTGGCTTTTTGATGAGGCCCAGCTGACAGTGGACAACATCCAGCTAACAGGCCAGCCTGTGCAGGAGGGCCAGTGGCGCTACATCCAAAACTTGGGGATCGAGCTGAGGAACACACTCAAAGATGTTCCGTAAGGAATAATCTTTTGTTTTTTAGGAAGAGAATTGAAATAGAAATACTGCATGGATTCATAATGATTTATGTTTGTTTTTTTTTTCAGGGCTATGTTTGCACCAGCGTGCCTCTCACATGAAGTGATCACAAGAAAGTGAGTGTGATTTCATTTTCAAACCACCTTTTTCCAGTATATTATCATGAAGGAACGTTATGTTTAAGACTGCCCAACCTGTGAGCTAACAGCGCCCTCTTGTGTTGCGTGCTAGTTACTGGATTGACGTGCAGGTCAAAGGCACCTCGTTGCCCCGGGCGCTGCACTGCTGGGACCGCAGCCTCCACGACAACAGGAACAACAAGGCTCCGCCAAAAGGCTGCCCTGTGCATCTGATTGACAGCTGCCCGTGGCCACACTGCAACCCAACCTGCCCCACCATCCGAGACCAGTTCACGGGACAGGAGATGAACGTCATTCAGTTCCTCATGCACATGGGCTTTGATGTGCAGAAGATGGCCCAGCAGCAGGGCATGGACCCCAGCAAGCTACTGGGCATGCTCAGCAGCGGCAGCTAAAGGGACACGCATACACACACAGTATCTCCAAGCTAAGCCCAAGCAGGGCTGGCTGGTCTCTCCAGCCAGTCTTGCATGCCTGATACCTCCGACTACCCATCCACCTTCACAACTCACTCTACCTTTAGTCGATTCCCTATCTGACCTCCTGTTTACTTTAGTCAGAGCCTCAGATTTGTCCCACAATCTTTTTCCTCACAACTGGTGACAAGTACAGGGGGCAACACGCCACCGCGACAAGGCACGACTCTGCTACTCTCCATCTAAATTATCTTTTGCTTTGTAAAAGAAAAAAATATTACGAATGTAATCCAGTTTTAAGGATGCTCATTGATGTTTTGTTTTGTTTTTTATCTTCATCCTTTCCATATAGATTATATTTAGTCATTGCTACAAAAAAAAGAGAGAAAACGGCACAATGACGTAAGGATGCTGTCTTTGTTAAGTAGTCACAATAGACTATATAAGGTTTTAATTTTGTTCAGGCTATTTTGTAGTTGGGTTATAACAACATCTTATGACACAAAAAAAAAAAACCTACACCATGGCAGAAACAGGGACACGGTAAGGTGAGAAAAGCACTGGATCAGGAAGGAAACTTTGTATTTATCTTTAAAACAATAGTAAGAACGATAGCGAGACACAACTGACACAATACTCCTCGAATCAACTTGTAGTTTAAAATCAAGTTGGACTCTTTACATAGTAAGGCTACTGAAATTCAAGCTGCAAATATCAGATGTTATTCCTTGCTAAAAAATAATGAAAAAGGACAAAATACAGACAAGGCTAATATATAATTATTATTATGATTTAAGACAAAAGATCCCTGTTGACGCAACTCATTCCTGACAGTGTTGAAATCTAAGTGGTATATTTTCCGACAGCTGTGAAGTTGCCCGATTTAGTTGCTTCCTGAAACTGATTGTGGTGCTAAAGCTGACCTGGAAACACTCTAAGGTCTGTCAGTGGCTATACACACACCACGGTGCCATTACATCTAGTCTATACCTCTTTCTCACAGGCCACACATAAGACGACTGTTCAAACCCGAACATAGGGTACGCATTCATGTTAAATCACCTCAGTAGTTCAGCAGTCCTCAGATCAATGCAAGGAACATTTAAAGGGAGACAAATATCGTGTATTGTATATTTTCTTGAGTATTTGTATAGGTTCTTTAAAGTGTTCACTATTGTAACTCCCTTCTTATATTTCATAATAGAGATCACTTTTTAATATAATGACAATGTTGTATGTAATGATGTCTTTATAAATGATGTTTTTAAAGGACCTCTATTTCGCATTACACCAGAGAAGCAAAGGTATTACTAATTGTAATTTTATTCTGTAACATATTTTTTAACAGAAAAAAACTCAAGCTACAGCGGTAATTTACATATTTATTTTGTTATGTAAATCATATTTATAAGTGCTATTTTCACAGAGAAGTGATTCTTTGTAA
>JAVQJZ010135485.1:0-13025 GCA_036025355.1 Leiopotherapon unicolor | reverse complement strand
CACACACACACACACACACACACACACACACACACACACTCACAGACACACATATTTGTGCGGAGGGAAACCACATTTTGTGACCACCCATGCAGAGCAGTCCTGGCTAATGCACAGTTTAGTATTCCGGTCATACAATGCCAGCAACCCTCAAACAATTCAAGAGTATAAACTTTACATAGTAAATAGAGGCGGTTATGGTCAAAAACAAGGGGAAAACTATGCATCTTACAAAGGGATGCAGGGATGAACACACAGAAACACACACTCCTCGCGTCGTCTGCGTAGCCACCATTTCCCGACAACAAGCAGCGCTGACCAGCTGTTTACAAGCCCACATCCAGCCTACCGCTGCATGACGAGGCAGCTTTGAGCAAATTTGTTAACACAGCAGATGTGTACTCCTCTGAATTACACTCAGATGAGGAAGGTCGAAAGATTAAAAAATAAATATCCAAAATAACGGTAAGTCAGAACTCGTGGATTCCGCAAAGCGAGAAGACAGAGAGAAGGCGCTCTCGGTTGCTCTTTTCTTTTTGTTTAACTGACTTCTATCTGACCTCTCCTTCATGTCAAGGCCTCCGCGTCCACCTTTTCAAGTTATCAGCGCCGCCTGTCACAGCTGATGGAGGGCTCGTTATCTGTGTGCATGTGCGTCCGTGTGTTTGTTTTTGTTTAACCTCTTTTATTTAACTAGGCAGGTCATTTACAAGCCAAATTACTCAATGATTGGCTGGCAAAACACGAAAACGGCTTTAGAGGCCTAAAAGAACACACAAGAGCACGGAGAGACCGAATAAGAGAGAATAAATCCTCAACGCATAAGTGCACGAATAGCGCCGCAACAGTTTGGAAAGAATGAATCAAGACCGTATAGTTTAGTTTTATAATAATAGCCAACAAAAGAAAATGTGGTGAGAGGAGAGAATTACTGTAAAAGAAAATACCTGTAATATATTTTTGTGTGCATGTGTGCGCACTAGTGAGACTGTGTGTTTTCTTAATACTTTTAACATTGCGCCTGGCTGGGCGGTGTGTCCACAAAGGACAGCCGGCTCCGAACACATCATGTGACAGACTGGCTGATAACGCCCCAGTGGGACTTACCAAACATTTCTGTCTGCCAGTGGGCTGAATAGGATTTGACTGACTGTGAGTCAGAGGGATGGAAACCTTTATTGTCACTCTGTGTTTCTATTAAGCACTTTTAAGGACCGAATTCACAAAGCCCCCAGACAAACAAGTACAATAGGTCGGTAGATAGCTAGACAGACAGACATCTTTACTGATCCCTGGAGGACAATCAAGTGCTTAGTTTTTCCCCAATAGTAAGAATTCTATATAAAAAAGACAGTGATGCATAAAATATAAACCAAATTAGTACTTTTATATTTTACGTATTGTTCAGAGACAAGAGACCTGATGTGACCTGTGCTGCATAGCTGCTCTCGTTTGACATTGTTTCTGTCAAAGTACTAATATAGCAGTGCGGCCATAGTGAACATACTGTAACTACGCTTCAGTCACCTCACTTCCTGCATCAAACCACAGGCATGCTGCTGTTACTCAATACCTGACATACCAGAATGCACGGTGCGACTGAGAGGTAGGATGGAGGGAGTGCAACAAGGAAGGTAGGAAATGAGGAAATGAGGGAAGGAGGGATAACAAAGAGAGCCTGAATGATTCTGTTGGACAGTGACGTCACAAAATCACGCTTGCCTGCCAGTCTTAAACTAGAGATTTAAGCTAAACACAGAAAAAAACTTTACCCCTTCAGCACATGTGTGTGAAAACAGCCTCCTGGTGTCAAACTCAAGACATACATCATCCTGCACAAAGAAGGTGAAACATCCACAAGCACACCCAGACATTTTAGTATGGGAGGAGGCTTTAACATTACTGTAAAACTTTGAAAAACATGATGAAAAATTTGAAGAATGACAAGAAATAAAAGTCAGGGGGGAAACTCTGTCACACCTTGGTTAATGGCGATCATGGGAAAGTGTAATTTCTGGAAGACCCCCCCCCGGCTAACCCGCAGGGGATTGGGAGGTCAGACACACGCCCCCCCTCAACTCAACCTCTAGCCCTCGGATCTCACCTCCTTCTCCTCTCTGCAATCTCCTCTATCACTCTTATCTGAGCCCCATTGATAGGCAGGAATCCCCCACTTTTACCTCAAGAGAGAAGCAACAAACCAACAACCATAGCTGCTCCATCCACGAATACAGGGGACCGCAGCTGACACAGCACCCACATGTGTCTAGTTTAACAGGCTTTGAAGGCTAAATGGCTTTAAAAAAAAATACAAATCGCACAGTTGCTAAGCGAAACATGTTCTCAATCAGCTCGATAATGCAAGTTGGTAAACCCAGAGCTGTTTTCATGATGGATTCTTCAACCTCTCAACAATAAAATGCACACTAATGGCTTGTCCAGATCTGAGGCGTGCACGGCCCAGCTGTGCTGTCTGTCTCTCTCCTTAATGAGAAGTGCCAGCATGCGCAGAGTCAACAGACTAGTAAACCTCGGACTGAACTATGGTCTGACCCCTGCAAGTCTCTGTGTGTTCACTGTCTCGGCCTCCCCTGCGTGAAACAAACTCCTGCAATCATTAAAAGTTTAGTGTAGGGATTCTTGAGGTCTCTGTGTTGAGGGCCTTTTCATGTTGTCCACTGACAGAACTTTGCTCACACGGGGCTCTCGACTTGCCCCAGTGAGGCCACAATGCCACAACAGCGCCACAGGGAAATGACCAAAAAAAGCCCCATATCATAAAAATAATAATAATATAAAAGGCACAAAAACAAAACAATAAACAAAGCGACAAACAGGAGCCAGAAATCTTGTAAATTATGACATCCTGTCAGCGTTTCTCAGAGCAAGGTTCGTCATCGCAGCCTGTAGCTAACACTCCCTCTGATGTGATAAATGGTAAGAAGGGGCACACATTAGCCCTCTTTCACCCTAAAAAAGTTCAAGTTGGGACCCCCCCCCCCCCCCCCCCACACACACACACTACCATGTGGCACCTTGAGTCCAGTTAACCAAAAATGAACCAAACCAAACCAAACAAGATAGTAAAATATGCACTTGTTTTAATAGTGTTACATAGGAAAGGTTCCTCTGCAGAAGACAGCTTTATGAGGAACAGCTTGACTTACAATGGGTGAATCTGGCGAGAGCGGACAGGTGGGAAGGATCAACATTTTGCTTTTATCTGATGCGGTGCATTTGATTATAACGTTACGTGTTTGTTCTCACACAAACAGCGACAACTTCTGCTTCGAGTACGCTTATAATGCCCCCCCTCCCCCCACCTGTCCCCCATCTACCGGCCATAATTCTCTGTCACATCCAAGTTCCCATGGCAGCCCCCTAATCGACCATGCATGTTCGTATAGCCTCTCCCTCCACCCTTCACAGGTTTCTTCTCCTCTGCGGACCTTTTTGAAGAAAGGCAGACCAGGGCCTCGTCTTGCAGCGGCCCACACATTCTGCCGTCAGAGCACATTTGCGTGTGACGGGGAGACACGTAGTCGCGGGCGGAGGGGGATGGCACGCATCTGCACCGAAACACACATGAACACAGATGCCAATACATATGCAGATATGCTAAACGCTAACAAAGAGCACACTTTAACCTCAGCCTCTAAAGGACGGAGAGGGAAGCTGGGGGAATAATGAGCTGAGGTTGAGCTGGGAATCCATCAGAAAATAACCCAGGATGATCATTCCCAGGCTGTCCTAATGATTCCCAAAACCGCTCCCACCCATCTCCCTCTGTGTTCGTGCTCGCTAATTGTACTATGTGCTGAATACAACAAAATATAACTAATAATATAACGCTGTGCATTCCTTTACCGCTTGTGTAATTAAGTCATGTTAAAGGAACAGTCCTCTGTAAAAATGAAAATACAACCAAATAAAGCTAGTTTGCCCCCTTGATCTTCCCATATCTAGATCAAGGAAAAAAACATGTCAATCATCTTTCTTAACTGAGGTGAAGCAATAACCTGTTTGCATCCAACAGAAGCAACGGCATCGCAGCTGTGTCACTGAGGACAAAAGTAGCATGATGACCAATATCTTAGGTAGAAAGTGGGTAAAAAGAGGCCTTGTTTGACTACAAAATGTGCTGTCTGAGCAGTTTTTTTAAAATGAGGATATTTTATTCTGTTTTTGGAGCTTTAAAAAAAACTAACAACAAAAAAAAAGCCGTCATGCACTTCAACTTCAGTTTCTCAAAAGATGGCATGTTTGCTGTTTCTGACAATGTGGGGAGTAAGTGAATAAGTGAAATGTCATTTTGTGGCGAACTAGTCTCCTAAACTCGCTCTTACTCTTCCCCTATCTCTCTCTCCTCTGCAAGAACTCTGTCCTCCTTGTTTGTCGTCTGCTGAACTGTGAAAAAACCCACAGGCATGCTGTGAACAAGAAAACCCACACACCTCAAACCAAGGCGCACGCTCATGTTTCTGAATAGATCGGCGGATGTGATCACGGAGGGTATGACTGTTTAGTATGAATATATTTGTGTCTTCCTGGTGGGCTGTGGGAGCTTTTCGTGACTGGGCGTCTCCTTGTCAAGAAGGTGGTGTAGTGAAAGGTCACAGGGTCAAGGACTCTCATTAAATATAACTGGTGATATAAAAATGCACTTTATCTTTAGCTGGACAAAGCTCAACTAATGGAAGCAACGTTCTACCGCTTGTATATTATATTCAGTGTATCAATAAGCATATCAGACTTCAGGAGGAAGAACAAAGACAGTTTACACTGTTTGGCCTCACAGATAAGCTCTGTGTCCCATTATGAACTTGAACATAAAAATCCAATCCATCAATCCTTTTGTCAGCCGCAAATACAAGTGTTTCTTTTGTTTCTATCCCTGCATGCAGGAAAAATATAAACTGAGCTTCATGATCTTTCATAGATCATTCTGAACTATAATCCATGCATCTTTGACTTGCTATTTTTAGAAGTGTGCCTCACAAACAATTCGGCGTGTGCAAGTTGCGAAGATGTGCAAAGTTGAGCTGCAGTATGAACGTTACCATATATCATGGAGGCAAGAAAATGACTCATGAAGTCAGAAGTGATGGAGCAAATGCGAGAGAAAGTGAAGTGCCAAAAAACAAACGGGGATTAGGGCCTAAACCAGGGTGGGGGAAAGAGCAAGTGATGAAAGTCTGCTAAATGATGAAATGCTTTAGCATGAGTTTGCACACACACACACAACAAATTTGAACACGACTGAATGAAATCTGAAAGAGAAAATGTGAGCGTATAAGTTATGTGGCAGAGAGTGGAAAAGCTATTTCTAGTAAAAAGTGACACCTCCACAAACCCCCAAAGCATTTTGCTGTGTGGCGATGTGCCCCTAGTTTTAAACCATTAGCAGCAGCGAGCCAGTGTTTTACTAGTTCCCCTGGGCCGTGTTATGGAGCAGGCTGTACGCTGCCTTGCCATCTTTTACCGAGCCAGGGTGATTAAGAGCCCAGTGTGCTGACGGCACATGCAGTAATGCTGTTAGACTGTGATTTACACCACTGACCGAGCGCAAATCAAACGGAACAGACTACAATAAACGTTTTTGGTCATTTAACTGCACAACAGAGCGGTCAGGCCTTCAAACTTGATGACGGAGGGTGTAGCAATGTACAGTGCATGATGTGGGATAGTTCAATAAAGAGCCGTTGATTCAACACAAGTGATGACAGGTACTTTTTTCAAAATGTGGACTGCTGTGTTTGTTTATCTATTGTCACCACACCTGTTGTGTCATATCTACTTCTGAGAATCTAGTGTGCATCAACAGTTAAAAGTGTCAAATATTATGAAGCAGTATGTTATGATAAACTGTTTTCAGGACTGACGATTCTCAGGAATCCTTTATTTTTGTTGGATTAAAAATGAATTGCCTCATGACACCACGCTGATATCATTGAGGACATCAATGATAGTTGTGATAGATGTTGGTGTTTTCGGGAATCTGTGGGACTTATTAACAGGAAGAGTTTTAAAGGCAAAGTTTTCAGGCGAAATTCTTAAATAAAATTAACGAATGAATAACTACAATGCCTCTCACATTGATTCTATCTTAAAAGTGAGGACGGCATCTGCTGAAACACTGATCTGATCCTTCTGCGAAACTCCTGGAGCGATCCCCCAAACACTGACTTTCTTCAGCCAAATGCATTTCATCTGGTCGTGATAGCCGATATTAAATTGAAGTTTCAATTTTCAATGTTTTACCTACTTGAATGTCTTGTGTTTACTGATTATAGTGCTTAAAATGCTCAAATTAAGACGTCATCAACATCATTATTTCTGTTTAGTCTGAGTTTACGCTGTCATTACTCTATTATGCATGTTGGCGTTGGCGCTCTCAGTTTTATTTATTTATTCATGTGAACGTGACAACCAGTTGTGGCAACATTCACTTGGTCATGACTTTGAATTTGAGACATTTGGCTGAGCACTCAGCTGCAAAACTCGAGCGATAGAAGAGCTCTGCTGGAAAAGCAGCGGACAGTCTGCGGTCTGGACGTGTGTCCTCGAGTACCTGAGCTCTGGAGACGTTGGTCCTCCTCACCGTCCAACACACACAAGCTGAGTGACTAAGACAAATAAGTTTTACCTGGATAACCTCGCGCTAGCTGTGCAGTTTGGACACGGAGGTTGGTTTGGGTTGCGAATGAGTGAGCAAAATGAGGGGGCAGAGACAGAGATAGAGAGAGCAGGAGCACTGATTTCGTGAGCTTGTGCTGAAGTGCAACGGGGGGAGAAGATTTATTTAGTATCCCGTCTTTACTTCTCCTGAACACGTGAAACTCAGTTGTGGCTACGACTGAGGAGCCACATCTGGACCCCGCGGGACGTGCGTGAAATCATTCCTCTATTCCTGCAATTTACTGTAATGCCTTGCAGATGGTACAATGTGTGTGTGTGTGTGTGCCTGTGATGTGTAATAACTCCAACAGTAGGAGCAGAGAGGAGACGGGCGTGAGCCACAGACTGCACAGAGACGGCTATCAGAAAGTAAACGGCACAAAATACATAAGCATCACTCAACTGAGTGGAACCCAAGTGTCCCTCGACCAGAGGACGGTGAGGGTGGGGGCGGTTTTAGGAGACACGTGCCACGGCCCCCGAGGGTAAAAGACATCACCACGAGGAGAAATCTGGTCTGGTTTCAAATCTTCCACCCCGCCCACCACAATTTCTTGCCAACATGTGGAAAGAACAGCAGCTCTGCAGGTCAGACCGATGCAAATATCAGAGCAGCGCACCCGAGAGGCCTGAGTTGTGGCTCATGCCGTGACATGCGGCTAAAAGTACACATCGGAGGTGACACAGCTCCTGAGGGCTATCGCCTTACTGTACCTCGTTGGGCACGGCTGACATTGAGACAGGCTGCCAGCTGCTGACGGGCAGTTTGTCACCGGTGTTAGGAAGTGTTCAATAGCCCGTCTCAGCGTGAAGATGGCTCTGCGAACGAGGCGACCATGTGCACTAATGTACACCGCACGTACACTGAGGAGGCAATCGACGGCCCCTCAAATGTCACCGGCGGATAAAGTGTCTGAACAGGTTCATTAATACATCCACAGACACACAAATAAACAGAGGAAAAAGCTTTCTCAGTGGGTCGCTCTTCTATTACTCAACCACCAACGTGTGCCAGATCACGTACTTTAGTTCAAAGGGACGCAGTGAGAGCAGACAGTTTGCTTTGGTTCGATCAGGCCGAGGCGTTGGGCCTGCCAAAGTGCCTGTAAGACAACACTGCAGCTTGGCCACTTGTTTATTTTGCTCCAGTGGAGCTGATTATAAGGCATCCTTCAACAGCCAAACCAACCACCAGTACTAATTAAAAGGACTCACTCAAATAAAATGCAACCAGTTACCTCTCTGAGCTGTCAGCAATGAAACCAGCAGTGTCACCTGCTCAAAACAGGTCGTGCAGGTAAGATGCAGCGCGCTGAAAGGAGGCAGGAATTTGTCTGCTCTGAGCTCAGCCTAGCTGCAAGGTGAGCGTCCTGCTGCTCTGCGCGCCCTGCAGCAGCGCGCCTCTCCTCTCCTCTCCTCTCCTCTCCTCTGCTCGCCCCTCCCATCCAGCTCTCCTCTGCGCTCACCAATAAAGCGCTTTTTGTCCAGGGAGTCGGCACTTGAGCGCATTCCTTGACGTGGAGGTCTCCGTGCCTCTCCAAGGATTTGATGAAGACCGTCCGTTATAAGTTTGAGACGTTTACGCAAACTTTTTTTTTTTTTAGAGAGAGAGAGAGAGAGAGAGAGCGCGCACACGGGGAACGTACGAGGTGTGGAGTTATTATCGGCGAACTGCAGCGTTTGGATAAAAAAGACCCAAGAGCGGCTGTTTCACGTCTTCGAAGTTCGGGGTAAGAGCTTCCTGCTTTAAACTAATCAAACGAGAAGAAAAGTTTGGCACTTTTCAGAAACAGGAGTGGCGCGTAAAGACGCGTAAACCGGGTTGTGTCGGCACGTTTGGGGTGAAGCGTGACCGACTTTAGGAACATTTTCATAGATTACCTGCATCGCGTCCACTTAAACTTTCTTTTTCAGAACCACATCACGTCAAGTCCGTGTTCGTGTTTTTTTAAAAACACGGTCCACCAAAGTGCAGTGCTGCAGATTTAAAGCTGTGTTTGTGTCTTTCCTGTGCGACAACTCCCCTCAACGTAAACTCTCCAAAATAACCCAACGTGTGTCTCTCCTGCTCAACAGTGAGGTGACATTATTATGAAAAGAAATTTTTAACTTTTAACAATTGAAAGTGTGAGAAAATGCACATTTACGGTGTTTCTGCAAGTGCTTACAAAACTCTCTAAAATATAAAAAAAAAAGTTTTTTTTAAAAAGTAACAAGTCGACATCAGCTCTCTATTTACTTATTGTAATTGCGATTGCGGGCGCCTCTAATGCTTCAATCACCAAATGTCAACATAGTCAAATTCAAAAAGTGCGAAATGCGTAAAAACTTGGAGAGTTTGCGCAGAGATAAATAAATAAATAAGAACTAGGAGCAGTCGGGGCGGTGATGAGGCGGGCTGGTGTCGGACCGCAGAGGGACGGCTGAAAAAAAAAACACAAAAAGAGACAACACAACACGGCCCAGGACGCTCACATGGGTCAGACTGAGCAGCGCATTCCGTGTTGCAGCAGCTTAAGGTCGACAAACATGACTGCATCACATCTGGAGACAAGTGCAGGGTGATCATGTGGTGTCACCAAACTGCAGCCGCACTGTGGAGCTGATATTTTTCTGCAAATTGCCTGGATGTTTTGAATGAATGAATCACCGTTTTCCCCTGTAAATGCTGATGGAAAAGGGGACTCGGTTGGGCAAAACAAGTGCTTGACAATCGCTTGATGTGTGTGCTTTTTTTTTTTTTTTTTTTTTTTTACGCTTGACTAACAAAAGCCAGTCTTGAAGAATTGAGCAAGCTCCTAAATAATCTGCAGCCCCACATGATGTCTTATCAGTGTCAGAAAGTATTGTTGGACAGGTTTCAGCATGTGCAATATTAAAGATGTCCATCAACAGGTGCTACTGTTGCAAAACTTCCATCACTCTCATGGTAAATTTTCTCATTTGACTGAAGCGAGGGTGATTTTCAAAGCCGGATTTAAAGTCGATCAGCTCAACCACTTGATTTTTAGCTGCCGGCGGTGCAGCGAGGGAGACAGATGAACGAAACGCTGGCTCAGATGCGAAGAAAAGGTGCGCGCAGAAATGAAGAGAGACGTCCCTTTGCGTTTGTGTGCAGCCTGGCATCGAGAGATGAGGTCAAATTCCTGAAAGATTAAATCTCTACTCCACCAATAAATCCACTCCACCAATAAACTAACATCCAATAAAGTGACATGACTCGACACGTTCGGGCTCATCCCTGGTCCGAAAAGTAAACTCACAGAAAGACTTTTTAAGTGCATCTGTTGTCTCTTGATTATCTCATATTTTCTTTCCAAACATTATGCCAAGATAAATTTTGGGTCTCTGCGAGGGATCTTCAAAGGCGTTGCCTCATTTCGTCCTGAAATAAGGTCTACATAATGTAATTATTTAATACTTACAATTATGGAAATGCTTGCTTTCCTTTGTTGGGATCAAAACCAGGTACTGTTACAGACTTAACCTATATAAAAATAACAGTAAAATTTCATAAATATTTATAAAGAGAAAGACCACTTGAAGCTCCTCGGACACAACCAGAAGCCCCAAGTCCCGACAGGGAAATCAAAATAAAACCAGGTCTAAAAATCCTACATATGCCTCTCACCTGAGATGCTTAATTCATGTAAGAACAGTCTTCTGACCTCGATCCCTCCAGCTTTTCAGTCAGATTACCATCTTTTACACGGCCCCCGTAAACAGGCGCAGGAGAAAATCACTTAATCTTTCCTGGGGGCAAAACAGGCAGCATAAACTACTCCAATGGCCCCCGCTATTAACCCCTGCGCCAGTGTTTGCGCCGCTTGTTTCCTCGCCATGTGTTTCCTCACAGGCTGTCATTACGCTATAGGAGAAGCTACCGTGCCACTGACAGTATATAACGGCGGTAATTGGTTTATACTGGGCCACCAGACACAGCAGGGCGGCTGCAGGAGGCCAATTATCCTTCACTAATGTGGAGAACTTTCAGGCTACTACTGTACGCTGCGCAGACTGTAGCATTTACAGTGCAGGACATGCAGGGCTCGTGGCTTTCTGCCCCAGCGTTTAACTCTCGGCGCAGCAGACTGTTGTGTTTGCAGAGCCGCTTGTTGACACTGACACCCTCCGCTCTGCTGAGAGGGAGGCCGAGAGGAGTCGGAGGGGTAAACGATTTGCGAGAGGAAAAAAAAAAAAGAGAGAGGGAATAATAATGAGGTAAAGGTCTTACTGGATCTCTTCAAGCTCTCGTGTCAAATTGAAGTCACAGCTCATCATAATATTAGTTGATGAAGTGTGGCGACACTTTGTGACGATAAAGCGTGCGATTGTGCGAGCTGGTGTTGAGCATTAAGTGAGACTGGGTGGATTATATCAACCCTGCAGGACATTTTTTTTGCACTTAAATGTTGGTCTGTGGATGGGAAGCATGACTAAGGTGAAGGAGCCGTCTGTCATAAAACCCCAATTTAAACAATTAAGGACAGGCCTGCTGTCACACCACTGTGACATTGATGTTGAAACCGTGCTACCCATCCGGGATCTGATTACCAACACTGTGTCAGCTTTTTATTTGTTTTTGTTTAGTCTTTTACAAAATCAAGGCTGGCATTTCATTATCTGTGCTAAAGAGCTCGGGTGGCAAAGAGCACTGATGTCTAAATCTGCTGTTGAAGACGATTGACACTTCTTTCATCTGCTCTGTTCAGACAGGACTAAAAAGAGCTGCTGGCCGTCTTACAGGAACCTGTAAATTTACTAAATAACACAAAAAGTTCTTTAACGTTGACATTCATCTCGGAGAGAGAGCGGTGGATTTTCAAATTGCCTTGTATTGCCAGAGCTCAATTTTATGCCAATTAGGGGCAATGCCTGAAGCATCTTAGCCTCAGCATCAGAGGGATTAGAGGGTTAAAAGTCAGGTGCTGAGGCGAGGAGGCCTGGGGAAGGGAGGAGAGGAGGGACGTGGGGAGGTGGAGGTGGGAGAGGAGGACAGGAGTGGGGCACTCACACAGCAGGCAGGGAGAGGGGAGTCGACGGGGCAGAAAGTTGGAAAAAGTGTGCGAATGTGTGCGTGTTTGTTTTTCTCGAGGCCACGTGAAAGTGAGGCCTCGTCACAATAAGCAAGCAGTCTGTGCGAGTGAGAGAGAAAATTCAAGATGCACAAATTCCTCCGCTGTCAGAATTTGAAGTCTTCAGAACGCCTTTCCTCAGGTGCTGCTCTGCAGGGGGGGGGCATTCCCTGGTTGACAACCAAGAGCCAGCACTGTCTTAAATAAAACCCCCAGCTTCAAAGACCTCAGCCTCACACATCAATGCTGACCCAGCGGTATGTGGAGGCAAACCCCAGCCCGTGCGCCTGCCAAGCTAAATTGAAGAAGAGCTCGCCGATGCAGCCAAATGATGCGTTCAGAAGAACCACTTCAAAACCTTGCATAAATATACACACACATACAAAGGGATCTGAGGGCTTTGGAGTGCCCCAGCTTGAGCTCAAACCCCAAATAACTGCTGTCCTCCGTGTCCACATACACACACATGCTCGCTGTTGTCAGATTTTTGTCTGTCCTCTGAAGCAGATGACCCCCTGAATCAAAGATAGTATAAAAGACCATGCTCTCTCCAGCTTTACATTAAATGAAACACTGCTTTCCCCCCCTCCAACCATCTCAACTCTGGTTGCCAAAAGTCCCCCAAATTCCTAAACTAACTCCAGTGAAGTATTGGGGGGGAGAGGAGCAGAACGACAGGCAGATGGAGAATGAGAGAGAGAAGGAGAGAGAGAGAGAGGATGAGGGAGGATGCTCAAACCCGAGAAAGCCACCACAAATTGCTGCATTTCAGTGGGCCCGTAAAAAAAAGAGAAATGGCTCTTAATCTAAGGTTGTAATTACCTCTGGCCAGCACTGTAATTAGGAAATGAGCCTTGAACCAGATCTTACTAGGCAAGAGCAAAGCGAGGGCACACACACACACACACACACACACACACACATACCTATAACGTTTGACCAAAACCAGAAGTGGGGAAGACAGATCTGGGGAATTGAGGAAGGTCAAATATTAAACCACTGAGACGTACATACTCTCAACAACTCTTTTTGGATCGATGGATCGATTAAAAAGACGCCAGGGTAAATTTGTGAGCTCATGCAGGGGTGTGGGCACCTGTGGGGTTGTGTGTGTCTGCTCACTATCAGTTGCACCAAGACCCCCCCGAGACCCTGTTGGTCTCAAAAAGTGGTGACATTCGCACACTCTGATGTGAGGCACGTCGCACACACGAGCCGACACGTACGCGCAGAGGAGCTCTCTTGTGTTACATTAGGCACTGTTCTCCGGTC
>JAVQJZ010135478.1:0-10514 GCA_036025355.1 Leiopotherapon unicolor | reverse complement strand
TTTATCAGTAATAAAAATAACTTCTACTAATTATGAGGATGAAACATTGTCAGTTCAAATAAATTTAATATTTGGAGTTTTACAGCGTGGATGCTGAATTTTTACTAAATTTGTCACAGGCACTCCTGTGTGACCGGTTTTTCATATCAGTATGTGACAGTTCTTCCTTGACCTACACTGTCAGGACAAGCTAAAAAACAGTACGTTTCTGTCTTCTCTTATGTCAGAGAGGTCTCCAGGAAAAGAGCTCAGTTCTCAGACAGAGCCTGAGATGGTGCTAAAGCTGGGTGAGATAGCCATCAATCAGTGTCTAATGCGAGCCACGTGAGGACATAATGTGCAGGACCTCCTCCTCTTTCCACTCATCACTCCCATCCAGACCTCAGCTGGCTTCTTGTGGCCATACAATAGCTGCAATTACATGGACAGCAGCCCCTTGGGTGTCAGCGGGCTCATGGGGGCTGTTAGGGCCAAGCAGGGATGCCATGAGCTGTCTTTATTGGTTTCCTGAGCTTGAAGTGCAAAGGTGATGATAAAACCAGTGCTGGCTGTTTATCAGTCTTTGTGCCTCGCTCTCAGTGAAGAATTAACACAGCATCCAGGCAGGGATACACTCCATATGTGACAGAAATCACCATGCAGGAGAATGAGCCCTTTAATGAACTCTGAGGAGAGCAGGGCAGATAATGGCACCAGTGCCTCTTGCTTTCTCTGTTATACCTGAAAAGCTTTGCCTCAGATCCAGAGGGTGTGGGGCATCAAACTCTTATCTTGATCATTTGCAAATTTCTGATTCTCTCTCAATTCACCAACAAACTGTGTCTTCAGTGGCTGCCTGAGACCTAGATCTGTTGAGCAAATGTAGGTCACATGGTAAACTGTTAAATTTCCATGAGGATAAACAAGATAATGGGATCTGTTCTGCCAACTGAATCAGCACAGTGTGGCTGCAAGGGAAGGTTTGTTGCCTCAGCTGGTGTTCTCGAGGAAATACAAACCACTGTATTTTTCCAATGATCATGTCGGGACCAGCTTGATGTATGGGAAGGATGCTTGAAAGAGGCTTGGAAAGGCTCAAGTAAATTTTTCATAATGAAAAATGACAAATAATTCCAACTTCGAGAGTTTTTAGTGAAGAAAGCCTCCCCCTGATGTTGACATTTCTCTCAACCTTCTCATGTCCAACATCATATCCACTGTTTCATCGGCTAAGCAGAGGTAAATAAAATGTTAAATTACGTTTAACAGAGAGCAATGTAAGTGATTCAATTACATTCAGAATTGTAGAATTTCCAATAGACAATCGACAAAGTTTGAGAAGAAGACATGGCTGGGACTTTTGCTCCAGCTAAACACACCATACTGAAGTACAGTTCCCCTATATTTGTACTGTCTTTGGAAGTCTTTATCTTTATTTGAAAATTAATAGTATAGTCTTCAAGCTGGTTGTTAGTGCGCTGATACTAGTTGTACCACCGGGTGTGTTGATGTGTTCCCAGCAGCCAGTTAAAGCCTGTGTATTAAAGCTAAGCTCAGCTGGAGTGAAGGGCTTGTCCCTCCCCAGGTACCAAATGGACTGCAGTTATTACCATACTGCTTTCCACCAGCTCATTTAACTCCAGCCCACAGCTGGGTACTGCGAGAGCTGCACCTGGTACAGCCAGGTACAGATCATACTTTTATATAGCAGTCGGAAGTCTTTGACATTTGTGTTCAAACAATACAAATGAGTCAGTGGTTGATCAGTTATAAGTAATGACCACATCTGATGTGGAATTTCCTTTGTCTACCCTGGGTAAAAAGGTGGCCATGGACCACATCTCACTGCATGATGTAAACCTGCGGGTCTAAGACGACCACATGACAAATGATCCCCCATTTAGCTCCTACATCTTTTCAATAATGTGCCCCTAACTCCCTCCACCCCACCCCCCACCACAGACACACACACACACACACACACACACACACACACACACACACGTGCTGTCACTGACAAAGGAAAATGTTTGCTCTGGTGCATGCTTCAGTCCATTATGTGTCTTGTGACCATGGATGAATTAAAGGATCAAGGAAAGGTACTCTTACTGTGGAGTAAATTCATACATTTACAGTAAAGAGAAAGCTCACTTTTTTGGGGGGTGGGTTATATCCTTTTATTGTTTTTTTGCAGATAGGACAGCAACGGGAGGGGGTGAGAGAGAGGGGGTAGACACACAGCAAAGGGAGCCCAGCCAGGGATTGAACCAGGGTCTGCTGCACCGAGACTCAGGCCTCAATCCTGTGCGCGGGCTCCACCACTGAGCTATCTGCACCACAAGCTCACACCTTCCTAAGGAATCACAAACATTCCAAAGTTTGGAAAAATGAAACAAAAACCTTGCTGCTGTCATATAGTTTACTTAAGCTTGCACATGGACAATACAATTCTTTAAAAAAAACCCTGTGTTACAAAGTGGGGGCTTGAAGTCTGAATGATCTGTGTATTTTCTTGGCAGAAAGGCTGTAAGGAAAGGTTCTACTGCATTGTACTATTGGAAATGTGCAATCCTTGTGTTGCCACAATCTCTGCAGTTGCAGAAGAAGTGAACATATTTATGTGTGAACATAATGAACATATTTACAAGTGGAAGCAGAGATATAGGGGGTTAAATATGATTAATGGTTATTCCTTCTGACAGATGGCAGATGTGTAAATGTACGTCAATACTTCAACCTTATATCGAATGAGATGGGATTTGGTGTGTTGGTCAATAGCATCATCCAACAGATTTCTATTTAGACTAGTGTAAACTTTCTTCAGTGTTTTACAAAATGCGGCCTGCTCTACTTTCAAAGCTGCATGGCAGACAGAATAACTGCCATATCACTTCACACAGCTCCACATCCAGCCTGCTTCATGGCATGGTGAGCTGAGAGAACCAGCGCTGAAAGCTGTAGCAGAGCGGGTGCGGTATCCAACTTCAGTTTCAGCATCCCTGCCAGGCTGTTACTGACAGCTTAATCATTATGGTAGAGAACAACGGCACCCATCCAAACACCACCCAGCCATGCCCTCTGTTATGATGGGGCTCATCACTTAGCACAGCTAAGCATTGGTGAAATTCAGAAAACTGATTCACACATTTCATGCAGCATGAGAATTCATTATCTTCATCAAATCATTTCGCTGTGTTGAACAGTCCAAGTTGTTTGAAGATGTTTTCGTGTAAAGCCAGTATGTGATATTTCAACATGACATATATTTGTACTTTAGGGAACACATTTTTTCATAATGTATTAATGAGCAGTGTTTCTATATTCATTATTAATTCATGTATGCATCTGCACTCGTCTGTTCTACTTGCAGCATTATTTTTACAAGTTTCTGTTGATGCAGGATATTTTTTCATTGAACCATGTCATCTGACTAAAATCTGAATTTATCAAATGATGTAAATAGGAGACTTTTGAATATCCTTTATAAGTGACTGCTCTGTGCCAAATTTTAGATCACCATATTGGCTGATTCTCCTCACCCTCACCCTGAGCTCTCTTCTTCAGCCAATCAGCAAGAATCACATCAACAGCCCATCAGTGTCTTTATTTCTGTGTTTAAGGTTGTCCTGGCAACCAGCAGGCTTTGTGTGTGTGTGTGTGTGTGTGTGTGTGTGTGTGTGTGTCTGTCTGTCTGTCTGTCTGTGTGCACACGCAGGAGGCCGGCCTTCATGGGTGCAGGCTTCGCCCCTCTGTGCACCATGTGCTCTGGCTGATTAGCTTGTCTCTGAGCAGTCTGGGTTGGCAGGGGCTGTGCAGCATCTGATAAAGCTTAATTGATACGACCACAGAGGGAAGCCTTTGTGAGCTTTATTGGCACAGAGATGTGCAGCTGAGTAGGACCTTCAGTCAGTGTGGCTGCTTGGACAATAGGAGCAGCTGTACTGTCCTACTCTGAGGAGCAAGGATGATGGAAACAAGAACCTCCTCTGCTGTTGACTGACTGGAAAAAAGTGCACGTGGGGAGGCGTAGGACAATGAAGAGGTTTTGTACGAGAGAGTCACGTTGGGACAAACCAACCACTCCAGCTCAGTGACTAACATATCTATTAAGGCACTAGGACCCTTTGCCTGAACGTGCAAGCAGCACAGGACAGGACTGACTGCTCAGCATTAACAAAGGGAGCTGAGGGATGCAGGTTCACCCAGATACACACAGGCAGATGATGATGGGACTTTACCATATGCTGTGTCAGTGTCGTTGCCTTACACCCTATAATGTGCAGGACTTGCTTTGTTCTTCTAAGTTTGAGCTAGCTTTTTAAACAAGATTATTTTTTATGGACTGTGACATCCTTGATTTAAGTCTTCGTCAGTGGCTGACAAAATGTTGAAGTTTAAAGCTTTTTGTTTGGATTACTGGCAGTTCCTCTGCCTCCAGCCTCTGCATGGTTTCTATAAAAGGTAAGGTGCTTTACACATGGGTGTGTGTTTTTGTCTGTTGATTTTAACGTTTTTATTTAGTCTTTTTCCAAGCATAGAAAAAAGACACATGGAAATAGTGTTTTTATTCAGACATGAATTATGGACAATCCACCCTTGCTTTTTATACTCTATTGAGTGGCTAAAATGGTGTACAAACCCCACGTGTCAGACAGGTCAGCTGGTTTGAATGGAAACCCTTTTGTTGTGGTTGCCCCTGACAAGCTCCAGAGCAGTATTCAGTATATTGTGTGTGTGGTCCCACTCCTTGTTATTGGCTCAGCAGCATGGGGCAATACATGCTGTCAGAAGTGCTGTCAGATCCTCTGTTCTGACTGGTTGTTCTGACTGGTTGTTTTGATCTGGGCAAAGTGGATTCTTGTCAAGTGGTCTTAGAGCCAGCAGGTGTCAGCCTGGATAGCTAAAGGCAGTAATGTTTCACCTAACATTAGGTTGCCTGTTCACTCCACTTCACTCTTCACTGCAAGGAGGCTTCTTCACCAGGAGGAGAGTGGGCGAAAGTTAGCAGCTGAAGTAACATGAGTCCAGCCAGAGCAAACCTTGTTTGACTGAGTGACAGGTATCCATAATAACTGTTAACACTCACAGTGATAGCCAAACTTATTGCTGATGCTTTCCTTTGTTTATGTAGATCATACAGAGGTATCATTATTAAAGTGAGACCATAATGACTTAAAAACTGCATAGTATTACAGTTCTGGTAAGGATAGAGAGTCAGGTGCAGAGAAGACACAATGGTAGATTTAAAGTAAAGCCAGGAACCAAAACCAAAAACCAGGAGACAAGTGCAGGTCCAAAAGCAAAGGAGAGCTAAGAGTAATGCTGGAAAGGGATGAACACATGGGTAGAACAAAGACAATCTGCCAGAAGAGCAGAGGAACTGTGAGGGGTACAACAGGGGGGCTGATTGCAATAATCAGGGGCAAGTGAATGAGAGAACGAAGTGGAGAGTTTTTTTAGGTCTGAAAAAACAATATTTCAATTTTAGCCTGGAGACAGCTATTAACAGAAAGCCTGTGTTTGAATATTATGGGCATTTATCAGGCAGGCATAGCCAGACAGAAGATGCCACTGAATTAAATTATAGGCACAGTGTGTGGATTTTTCTTTGTTTTGGTCTGTTTCTGCCATGTCAAGAATGGCTGATGACGACGTTTTTTGGCAGATGCCAGTACCAAGACAATAAACATAGTGACATGTAATTAGAACATCTGGAATTTTATTCAGCTGTGTCTGTAAGCTAATAAAATATAAAACTAAATAACTAATCAGGAAATGATTGACCGTCAACTTCAAATCTTATGTCAACTGAAGGCCGATAAGTCAGTTTTGCTCAAGAGTGGTGGACCTTTAGTACAGCTGTGAAATAGTCCATGACATTAACAGAGATGTATTAAAAGATTTGAATGTAAAAACACTGAAACGAGTTTTGGAGTCTGCACATGCAGCTTGAAAGGTATTTTTAGCAGGTTGATCTTGTGGCTCTTTTGTCTCATTTTCTCTGTGCCCATGGGGTCAATTGAAATTGAAACTCTTGATCTGGTTCAGAGAATGGAAATCAAAAAAGTGAATATGTGATGTGGAGACGAGCATCTCTCAGCGTAAACTGTACACACCTCCTGGCCATATTTATTCATGAGTCCACCCATCCCCCTACCCTCTGTTTCTTGCAGCCGTGTCTCTTGGGATGGGGGGGGGGGGCTTTTTGTCATGGCTTAATGCTTGTGTGTGCCCATTTAAATACCAGTCAGTGATTGAATGGTGGAGAGCCATTTCATTAGGCTTTGAGGATGAACTCAGTTTTTTTGGGTGTGATCAAAGTGGAAAGTGTTTACTGTGCGGAGACAGACAGTACTCATTTTCACTGCTTGGGTCAGAATGAGCTTGCACTCAAAGGACGGACCTGCTCATAATAGTGTTTGTTCTTTTCAAATGGAAAATTAACAGCAGTCAAAATGTTGTGTCTGGCACTTATATATCTTTAAAGGGTCAGGTCCCCCAAATTGCATGTTGTGTAATCGGGAATTGAAAGAACATTAATAAATCAGGAGAAACTAAAGTTCACTCAACATCATCCATGTTTTTGTATCTAATAATATCTGACTCCTCTCATTGTAATCACTACATATATTATCATTTCTATAGCTTTGGTGTTTGACTCCCAGCATATTCAACATAACATAACATTCATGTAAAGCTACATTTTATTGTGTTTAATGCAAATTAGCAATGTTAGCAAGCTGACATGTCATGTTAAGATTGTAAACTTTTTTTGTGACCTAAACACACACAGATATTAGTGCTAATGGATTCCCCTGTGCGTTTATATCTGGGGTTGACAGTAACAGCTGTTGTGTTTTTGTGGTGTAAGGAGAACCTGTGCTTGTGCTATACGCAGAGCTGTAGTTAAGGCACTGAAGTGAAGCACTCTTTGATGAGTTTTGGGTCAATGGCCCAAATCAAACTGTCCAAACACAGTAGTTCATCACCCCCACCCCCTTACTGTCCACCTCCCCACTCTGTCATCATTCACACCCAATGATTCCATTCAGTCTCACATTTCCTCTAATCCACTTTTCCCCAGCCAGGCGTGGCCTGAGCCCCTCTGTGTTCAGTAACTCTGGGCACAATAATTGCACATAAAAGTGGCTCCTCTCAAGTTTCAGATTCTTTACTGTCATATACTGCACTGGGGATGTCCTGTACAGACAGTGCTGAACAGTCACTCTGTTAGTATGAACTGAGCCAGACTGTCCAAAACATCATCCTAGTCTTTCTCCCCTTTTACAGCAACCCTGGATGTAGGGCCAAGTCTGATTGGGTTGACCAGCACTGAATGGTCTGCATCCTTCTGTCCTGTTTGAGTTCCTGTAGGAAGGCAGAAGCAGAGCTGAACATGATGAGTATAACAGAGTTGAGTGTGTTACCACCATGCCAAGGACTGTTGATGTCCTGGCAGGGCTTTCCTCATGCTGACATTATTCAAATAATAAACAATAAAAAATACAATAAATGCAGCCTCTGGCCGTGAGGACACACTCCACACCAGGTGCGGTTAGTGTGGGTGTGTGGTGGGAGGCACACCACTGTGAGGATAACATGCGTACCATGAAGCTGACACCTCCCTTGCTCTTTCCTGATTCTATTGTCCAGTCCTGGTGATACCCTCCTTATACCCTCCTTGTGAATAGTCGCTGAGTCTGGGATTGAAGGATTGAGCCATATTGGATGGTCGGATATTTGCTAGAAGAACACTTTGTAGTTGTGAAAAAGACCAAAATAAGTAATAACTTAAGATAAATAAAAGCTGAGTGAAGAGGAGCTTAAGACATGGAGACCATCCTCGACATGCTTTCCCTTTATGCATTTCAAGTCCCAGTACAAAGAGTGAGGCTTTGCCCTTTTCCCTCAAGGATTCATCTGATTACAGTGTTTCTATCTGAAGTTAACAGAGAGAGCTATGGCCTTTAATATTCCACACTCATGCAGACTGGAGGGAGGAGTCTCCGCTGAGGACCAAATTCAGAACATCAAAAGGCTTTCCAAAAGCATGAAGCAGGTCCCTGGTCTTTACAAATGCAGATGAATCTCTGATAAATCTCCAGAGGCTTCCAGAATTCAAACCAACTCAGCCCAGTAATGGGAATGACCTTAATTTGTTTTTATGCTCCGAGAAATCACTCTATAAGAAGTTGGATAAGAAGGTGCAGTAGTAGCATGCTGTGGTTCCCTGTGAAATGTTTTGTTTGTCTGAAGATTGGTGCACTGTTCATAGAGTCTGCATTCATTTATGAACCAAAAACAAATGCAGGCCTGCGAATGTGCTGGTCATCAGAGCATGCCCTGACACTGAGCTCTCTCACACTCTGCCAGCAGCTTGTTCAAATACCGAGGTGCTCAACCAGCCAGCCCATTGTCCACTGCCCAGTGGCAGATAAGCTTTGTAGCGGTCAGTTTGATATGATCCACTTTCTCTGTGATTTTACTCATGCCGTGAAATGAAAACATCACAGTCTGAAGTCCCTGTCTAATCAATCCGCTGTGTGAATGTGTACAAGCTTGGTGGTGCAACTCAGAGCTGCAGTCGTTGTAAATCAAAGCTGGAGTCATGGTACGCCAATGCTCCCTTCGTTGATTATTTTAAGAATTAAATCTTAAAATTAAATAATCTGCCATATTTCATCAGCTTTCTGTCTTATTCCTTCACTGTATTCAGACAGAATTGAGACTTCAGAGATGGACTAACAGAGAATTCAGTTCTCTGATACTTCACCACATTACGGCAGACTGCCTAACTGCTAGTAGCTGGCCCCACTTTGAAAGTTGGGTCTTAGACAGACAGACAGGCGATGAAAACTGAGAGACTGACAGAGAGAGAAATGTTTGGCAGCTGCTCAGAGGAAGGCCACAGTGGCCAGCAGGGAGTGAAAATACTTGGCTATTCTTAAACGTCTAAAATAACAAAGGCAAACTTCTCACATGGTCACTGAATGGATTTGCATTACTGTGTGTCAGCATATCCTTTACATACATACTCAAGTGTGTGTGATAACTGAGAACAAAATACCATTCACTATAATCTTAATGGACTCAAGTACTGTATAGTTATGTAAGTGTGTACTTGACTATTTCTATTTTATGCTACAGTTAATATTCACATTATAATCATTTTTATTTGTTTTCTTTCCTGAATGTGCTTGCCCCATACAGCCACTACTATGCTCCACATGACCCAGATTAACCTGCATCTACACTTTACACAGCCGACAAGTATCCATCTCAGTGTAGCATCCTTAGCTGCAATGTAGCCATGGTGAACAGTGACTGGGCCCCTTGATGGCTGATCAGCCTGCATTCCAAGAAGACATCTGTGATTATTGCATGTGACCTGTGAGTAACACAAAACATAGACAACCAATGAACAGTACCACTCCTTTAACTTAGCTTACAGTAGAGGATCTTCAGGCTACATAGCTGTTCACATCTAACACTGACCACACCGCGCTTCTCCTAAATTAATTCAAGTTTTACTTTACATTCCACTCTGCTGACTCAGCGACTTTAATTCTCTACCTGTGATGTTTTATTTTCTTCTACTATGTTTTGAAATGGTTGATAAGTGATGCATCAAAAACAGTCTAGCATATCCAAAAGCCACAGATGATGGTTTAAGGAGATTACGTGGCAGCAGTGAGTGACTGTTAAGGAAGGGCCATAAGAACATGTGCGAGCGTTACACACTGAAGGAAGGAGGGTCCCTGTCTGGTCCACTTTGCAGCTGGCCTTACTTGGTAATGCTGGATAAGTTTCTGCTCTCCTCTCCTCGGACAAGAATGGTTTGCTGTGTTTACCTCTCCAAAGGCTTTGTAAAGGAAGGGAAAATGGGAACTGAGAAGGAGCAGTGACTTAAGTAACTCCACTTCTGGGAGCAAGAATTAGTCATCTCTCTTCAGGAGCAAGAAAAGACTATACATGTGTTGTGGTCAGTTGAAGAGAGAGGGAAGGAGTGGCATGGGTGGATGCTGGTTGGAGGACTGCTCCTCCCCTCTCATGCAAATAGTTTTCAGACAAGTTGCCTAAAATCATTTGAGTCGGGATTTTTTTCATCTCAAACATTCTTCAGAGAATGTAACCAATCCAAATCTCAAGTTTCCAGTCTGACGATGTCAGAGGCATGTGGAATATAATGTGGAAGTACTGCATTTCAGTGCGGACAATAAGGTAGGGAAATCTTGACAGAGCTCCAATGCATGGTGTCGCACTACTGGGAAAATCATCAGGCTTATGTGCTGGGAAAAAAAACTCTTTAATACATTTGGACACCTGTGTTAGTGCTGGAGCTGGGGCACAGCACTTACATAGAGTACTAAAATTACTAGTGTAGTAACATTTCTCAAATTTAAACATAAGAATTTATGATTTACTTTTTAAAATTATCTTCTAAACACATCTTGTTAATGTTTAACTTGTAAAAGTTCTAAAAAAGTTTTTTTTACTCATCTTTTAAAGTTGTGATGTAGATTTTATATAGAGAC
>JAVQJZ010135472.1:0-11979 GCA_036025355.1 Leiopotherapon unicolor | reverse complement strand
TATTTCCTTCCTCTATCTTTTGACTATTCTCATCTATCTACTTAAACCCAGCAACAAAACATTTCCTCAAACTCACCACCAGAGGCTCTTTTGTTAAAGAACCAGAGGTGACTTTTTTCTTTTTCTTTTTTCTTCATTATTATTACTCTTATTCTCAATACCACCATCACATTACATATTACCGTCGCCGTAGGGTTCACAATGGGTGTCGTCTGTGTGGTGTAGGTAGGGTAGTGCAGGGGCAGAGTCACACAGAGGAGGACGGGCAGGAAGCGGCGTGGGCAGCCTCCCTGTGTCACCGCCTGCGTCAGACCAGACGCCAGGAGGGAGTTTTCCACTGACGAAAAAGGCTGCGCTTCTCGGCAGCCTGCTACAGACAAGGGGAGCGCTTCAGCTGGTACGGAGAGACGCAGACAATAGCGCCGAGCGTGTATGTGAGTGTGTGCGTGTTTATGTGTGT
This sequence comes from Leiopotherapon unicolor, assembly GCA_036025355.1. Classification (NCBI taxonomy): domain Eukaryota; kingdom Metazoa; phylum Chordata; class Actinopteri; order Centrarchiformes; family Terapontidae; genus Leiopotherapon; species Leiopotherapon unicolor. The sequence continues at coordinate 11,519 of JAVQJZ010135472.1, read as the reverse complement.
ATGCTGAGGAGAGGAGGGGAGGGGGGGGGGCAAGAAGAAGAAGACAAGTATTTATTCGTGCCATTTGGATTACCTCCACTGTTATCCCACCGGCTGATTTTTTTTATTGTTATTTTTTAAACATTTTTACTGTCCCTGATGGTGATCGGATACTGGAATTGGTGGTGAGTAAGAAACACTGCGGCGCGTTTTAACGTGACAAGACGAGGTTGGAGCGAGGGGAGAAGCTAAATAGTTTGACTGCTCTTTCTCTTGTTTTATTTGTATTATTCTTTTGAAATCAAAACGTGAGGAAACGCTGTCACGGTTTGATTCGTGCGCGGATCTCTCCCCCTCTCTCTCTTTAAACACACACACACACACTTTACGCGTGTAGTGGCTTCAAGTTGAGGCTTTTATTGTGACGCCGCGCTGCGCTTTAAGTGACTTTAAACTAACTGGCTTTGCTGCAGCTTTACGTGCAGGTGATGTGGTAAACTGTGAGGATATTTAACACAAAATATCTTTAAAGCGAGATCCACTTATAATCACCATCATTATTATTATTATTATTATTATTATTATTATTATTATTATTATTATTATTACCATGAGTCGTCTGTCGATTCATACAAAGATCTGATCATCCATAAAGGCTTGTGTGCAGATTTTTATGTATGTGTATTTAAAGAAAGTTCCCAGCTGGCAGCGGGTGAGTGTGGTTTCTGGGCTGTGGCGGTGCCGTGGATCGTGAACTGTGGACGGGGTCGGCTTTGTGTGCTCGGCCCGGGTCGGGGCGCTCTCGCTCGGCTCACCTCTTGTAGCTCGAGCGACTCCTGAAGGCGCCTCCATGTGAGCGCACACAGCTGACAGAGGAGAGAGAGGGGGGGGGGCTGTCATCAGAATTAGCATTAATCATGAGGAATGATCGGGTCAGCGGGGAGAGAGAGATGAGAGAGAGATGGATAGATGGATGGATGGATGGATGGAAAGGTGCCCGGCATCACGACGCGCGCCACATTTTAATGATTGATTTTTGATTGATTGATTTTTTTCGTCGTTCACCTCTGGCAGGTAATAGTTCAGAGCCAGGTGTGGATTTTTTTTTTCATAGTTTGAAAGATTTCCCATAGCAACGCATGGATATTTTCCCTCATAATCACTCACTGTGACGCGTAAATCTTTATTCATTTCCCATAGACACCGCTTTGCGTTTATTCACGGTGCCATGATTATTCTCACTGCGAGCTGCTATTGGTGCTTTTTTTGTTTTCTTATTTAAAATAAATGACGCTACAGTGTGAGGCTCTTATTTTACAGAGCCAGGCTCTTGTCTGTTTTTGATAAAGCGGCTGAATCAATTTTAATCGTCTCTAGCGCGACCTCACCCGGATCATTTTTGGAATCATGTTTTTTGGAATTAGGCTACAGAGAGCTGAATGATCCTTTGTTTACAGAGAGGGAAAATAGCACTTGATACTGTGCATTTCATGTGGCATGCAAGCCCCAGGAATGTGCAGCTATGTTGAATAACTCTTTATCTTCAGTTATATAATATAATTTTCCATTTCAGCCATTTAACACCCTGGTCCTTCTGAAAATAACAGAGGCAGCCCCTTTTTCTCCCTTCCTTTAAAAACAACTTACTTCATGAGGGAAACAAAAGCTCTGTGCAATATTTGGAGGAATTTCAACTATGATAAATACCAGCCATACCTCCTGACTCCCTCATCTCCATCATATGATCCTGTGCTCAGCTAACCTTGTGGTGCCTGCAGCTGTCAGACACAGCATAGATAATCTGGATGGCCACTTCCTGTGCACTGCAGTGCATGTTTCACAACCTCAGGAAGCTCACACACACTTTTAGTATCCGTCTCCCCAGCTGGGAGAGGCGGCGGCAGCAGCAGCAGCAGTAGTACTGGGTTCAGACAAGGTTGTCTGTGCCTGCTTCATTTCGGTCACGCAGGATGGCCCCACGCTTTTGTGCCTGGAGACGAGACAGAGAGAGAAAAAGAGAGGGAGGGAGGGGTGGGGGTGCAAGGAGTCTGCTGACGGTCTCCCACACAGCAGTGGAGGGCTCCCATCTGCTTTGTCCTCTCCCAGCATTCCTTACTGCAAGTGTCCCAGACTGGAGCACGACCCCTGAACCCACAGCCACCTCCTCCCTTCCTCCACACACACACAAAGCTGCATGTTTGCTGCTAGTTATGCAAAGGAATTCTTTACTTGAGAGTTTCACAACTGCTGCTTTTTTTTTAAAAAAAAAACAAAAAAAAAACACACTGCTCAGTTTCTGATCTATGCAAATCTGTCAGAGGAAAATAATTCACAGCTACATATTTGGCTTCTTTTGTCTTTGCATAGCAAGACCCTCACCAGGAATCAGTTTTTAAGGCCTCTTTTTTTTTTTTTTTTTTTTGGTTTACAGTTTCAATAAACCAACCCAAATCAGTAAGCGTGCACAGTCTGACTCCTGCGGGCATCACCTGGCCATTCAAGTTTAGCCAGCAAAAGAGATTAATGACAGATGAGGGCATGTGAGGGACACGTGCAAGCTAATACCCTGTCAGGTGTGGCCAGGAAAGGTAGCTCGCTCAGCTGCCTAGAGGGAGTAGGACTTTCCAGTGGTTTAGCAGTAGAAAACACATCTGGGTTAGATAGAGTCTGTGTTCTTCTCCCACCATTACAGCAAGAGTGCTGTTGCCAGAATGGAATTCCTGTGGCTTGGAGACATAACATTATTTATTTGTTTTGTACGATCCTCCCTCCTTCTTCCCACTACCTCTCCTTTTTGGAATCAGTGCGTGCACGGGTCGAGGCAGAGGAACAGAATGTTTCTGTGGCACAGTCACAGCGAGCTTCGGGCTCCAGTGAGAACAACAGGCTCATAGAGGAGCAAACGGGAGCTCTCGCCGCATTGTTCCAGCAGGTGGAGCGCTTCTGAGTAACAGCTGAGCCGAAGAAACGAGCCAGTGTTTCCCCCAGCTGTGCAGGAGCTGGAACCCAGCCCCGCCGTCACCTCGATGGCTCTGATCAATTACCTCCGTCTTCCCGGCGACAGAGCTGTGGAGGAAGTGAGGAAGTGAGAGGCGCAGTGCCTCGAAGCCTGGATGGGGCGGCCTGCCCGGACACGCTTCCACACATGCAGGAAGACTACCAGGCTCATCATTATCACATTTTATGAGCACTCAACTCAGTCAGTCAGCCATTCAGGCACTGCACACGGTTGTCAGTGTGCCATGTAAATGCTCTCGGCTGGCTAAGTTTAGTGCGATTTGTCGCTCCCACCCACACCGTTATCAGCTGCAGAGGGGCTGGACAGGCAGTGCAAAGGGGCAAAGTCAACTGTGACTTGTCCTGTTGGGCTGCAGGGCAGATGGGGGCAGTTTTAACAGGCTGTTGGGTGATGTCTCTACAAAAGCAGGCATGCATATAATTTTTTTCCCTTTAGGCTTTGAAGATCTTAGATTTCCCTGGACATACAAGTTCCTCTCTGTCCTCACGGTTCGCCTGTTAAATACAGTCATCAGGATTGTTGCTTGTGAACTTTTACCTAAAGTGAAGAGGTTTAGCAGTATTATTAGCTTATTTGCTGGTGAATGATTGAACCTAAACTTTTCAAACATTTTTAACCTCCTCAGCTGCTGCAATAATTCAAGATTCCTTAATTAGAACTTGTGTAGCTGTCTGCAGATAAAATAGAAATGAACTGGGATTCTGAAGTCATATTAACAGCCTGTAGCTGCATGTATCAGGATAATCTTATTCGACTGACATAGTTATGCATCTGACTTGAGCTGTGTAGTGCTTCTGGTGACAAATCTCCTCGCCTGAGATTTATCTTCCCAACTCCGTGACAACTGGCTGGGGAGCACCTCAGCGGATGCGTCCTTTATCTGCCTGCCTGTGTGCGGTTGATGGAATGACAGTGATGCATAATTTAGCGCGCGTTGAAAACATGCTGTGTGCTCTCTCCGGCTCGGCTGTCCGATCACATCCATTCTCCATCTAGAACAGACATTCACAGGCATTCTTGAGGAGCCGGCACTGAATGAATTCTCCTCTTTTATCTTTGTTCTCTTTTTTTCTTTCCCTTCACTCTCCCTCCACCCTTTTGCAAATGAGTCATTGCACGATTGTTGTCTTTTTACCCCCGGTCCCTTGTTCCATCCGCTCTCCCTGCTCTCTTGGCCTTGTTCTGTGGGTGCAGTGGCTGAGCAGGCTGAGAAGCTCCAGATTGACTACAAGCCGTCCCCTTGCCAGGATTAACCTCTCGCCATTGTTTCTGCCCGTTGAACAGGATTAACAAATCAATGTGTCAGGTAGACTGCAGTCAAGAGACAATGACCCAGTTCTGACACCACTGCCCCCCCAACCTCTCTCCCTCTCCTCCCCCTTCTGCCTCACTGCAGCTTTTAATTAAAAAGACTTTGCTTAGCTGGCGCTATGCACTCCCCTGAGGATGCCTCAAAGCTTTGTTTTCATTTTTTTATGGGGAAAAGGGGAGGTTGGAGCAATGGCAAAAATGTAAGGTGAGCCCATGTGTGCTCTTCTTTCTCCCACACAGAGATGCGTGTTCTGCGGCGTGAGGTTTACAACACACTTGTCTGATCGGTGACTACACGAGCAACAGATGCTGCACCCAGGTGTTTCTAAATTGTTTCAAGGCAAATCCCACAATGTGATAATATTAGTGGCTGTGAAATGTGAAAGGAGATTATTTCCTGCTCGAGTAAGTTGACGGATGGGAAATAAACGTCTACTTTTCTTCTTTAATGTAAAAACACAGAGGTGAGCAGTGTAGAGGAAGCCTTTTTGCTCACTGCGGAGACCATGTGAGCAAGCATGACCTATTGCAAGGTGATTCATTCATCATATGTGCACTGAGGACAATATCTGACTGCAGCAATAACAATAACCCTGTATACAGCTGCAAAGCTGCTCCCAGTGCCTATACAAAGGTGTCATCCTCTTGCCCTTGACTCTGACTTCTCTTTTATCCTTGTCAAAAGGAAGGACTGATTTTGCATAACTGCTCACTGTTGCATGCTGAAAATGACCCCCTTCTTTGCAAACATGCCTAGGCCTTTTTTTCTCCCCTATGTTCTTCGAGTGCTGACTCTTGCATAACATCCTGATAAGACAAATCAGGCATGCAGGTCACACATGGAGTTAAAGTTCCTCTAAAAGTCATTGGAGGATCTCTGTGCATGACGTATTCTGCCTTTGACACATTTAGCCAACCTCTAAGGAGTGGTGGTGACAAATTAGCCCGTTGGCAGGACAGCTTGGTGTCTGTGCATCTGAGCCGTGTTCAGTTTGAAGATTGACATGGGCATAAATTTAACTAATTTAAAGATCCCTGCCCTTTAATTACCCCCCCCCCCCCCCCCCCCCCAGTCTATCACATGAAAAAAAGAAACAGAAAGTGCAAAGATTACCTTGCTCATAAACATTTTTGCAGAATTATAGGCATTACCGTGCAAATATTTGAACAAACACACCTAAAAATAACCAGGAGTCGAAGTGCATCCATAACATGCTGAGCTGCAGCAGCTGTAAGTGATTTTGGCTGCGATTCCAAAGGACAGTAAACAGTTTGATGGTGAAACAAATCTCCTTATGGGTAAAAAAAAAAAGCTTTCTTTCCCATTCCACATCATCGGCGGGAGTGTCTGAACTGGAATTGAGCCCAGTCATGTCTCCCCTCACCCCACACTTCCTTCTTCCACGCCTCCATCCCTCCTTGTTTAAGTTGGCGGGAGTTCGGCCCCCAGACTGCGATGATGACCTGTCTTGTCTTGCAGCCGCCGTCGCCTCGCGCTTCCCAGAAGTTTTGAAGAAGATTGTCTGTTGTTTGTCAGAGCGACGTGAGGCATTTATGTCCCATAACCATAGAGCACACCCGCAGTAAACCTTCCTTCTCATCCAAGATGTTCATTTTTTTTCATGCCGGTGGTGTTTGTTCTCTCCCAGAACAAGTCATGTAGACAGGAGCTAGATCTGGCTGAGCTATGAGAGTATTATTCATTCAAAATAAGATTTAAAAACATCAACAAGGAAGAGGTTTCGCAGATATTAGGTGGTATTTTTGAAGATTAGGAAAGCAAATGACATCCTCTCTTTTCATGAACCGGAGATCATCTTTTTCTCCTGTCTCTTTCCGCCTGCCTGCCTGTCTGTCTCTCTCAAAGGATTGATTGTTTTTATCGCTGAACCAGCAGCCCCTCTCTCGGGAGCTCTGAAAGAATACATGCAGGAGTTGCATAACAAAACATCTTGACTATGCATAGCTGTACATATTTACTATGAGGGTCGTGTGAACACATTAAAGAGTACAAGTGGCAGATTGCCCCGGCTTTGGCCTGCATATTTGATAGTGAAAGCTGCCCAATGGGATTGATTGAAATTAAAGGTCTATGGCTAGATGATTTGGTCACCTCTGTGCTAGGCCCTTCTCTCTAATCAATGCGTTTGCTGAGCTGATGGGATTTCGAAGAGGGTGAAGGGTCCAGTAATTGTTGACTTATGCGAATAGGCTTAATTGATTGCTTCCTGTGCCGTGGCTTATTTCCACTCTCAGCTGAGTGCAGCACGAGATTGGGACGCATACGGTCTCACATGGCCGAGCACAGGACTCGCTTGTATCAATAACGCTCTGAAAAGCCCGTGTGTGTACAATAGCTTCCATGCGACATGCAGATCATTTTAATTTATTGGCTCTGGTGGTGTTATATTACCAGGTATTTTACATTCAGATGACAAAACTAGAATCCTTAGTGATCAAAGCTGTTAAAATAAATGAGAATAATTTGCCACTAACATCTCCCTGTGCTCTTTCCTGCAGATTGTTCGCGCTAACGCCATGAGTGGGCTTCTCAAGAGGAAGTTTGAGGAGGTGGATGAGGACCCATGCTATTCCTCACCCTCCTCCCTCTCCTCTGCCTGCTCAGGCTGGGACTCGGAGGGGGAGAGCTGCTACTCGGACACCCTGGATTCCACTCCCAGCAACCCCAGCTCCCCAGCAACAAATTTCAACAGTGAGTGTCCTCTTCCAGCAACAATAAATCATAGAAAGAGCTGATGGTACATGCTTTTTAATGCGTTCCCTCGCCTTGTCTTTACTGCTCCGCGGAGGCTCTGATAACAAACGCATAAAAATGGGGGAAAGTTAAGGAATTTAGGCAGCTGGCAGCCCATGAAACACTTCATAGAAATGATTTCAGACTTCTGCAATGAATACCCCTTTTGATTTCATGCCCTGAAGCTGCAAAATGGCTAATCGCATTATGCAGTGGCTGCTCACCTTGGCTCTGTCTCCACCTTCTACCCAGAGCCTTGCAGACAGACAGTCTCACCTTTCCTTGAGAGATGTGGGTCGAGTGGCTTTGGGGTGTTTCTGTCTGGACCCGGGTGCGTCTGCTGGCCTTTAGGGGACCGGTCGGGTTGGAGAGGGATTGTAGGGGAGAAGGGCAAACAGTTGTGAGGTTTTCAGGATGGTGGGGCAGGGAGCCAGGAAGAGAAGCGTGGCAGGTCGCCAAGGCTGGGAACACACAGAGCCTTGTCTGAAGCCCGGGCTTGCACCCAGCACAGGTGCTGAAAGAGACTGGGAAGAAGGGATACAAAAAAAAACGGGGAGTTGGCCAATCAAGAAGAGCAGACTGTGCAGACCATTATAAATGCAGTGTTTGTGTTGGACAGAAAGTTGCCTGCTATTGTGAAGTGAAGGGGAAAAAACAGCCAGCGAAGCTATACCATTTAGAGGCAACCGAGAGGGTGTCATTTATCTCCTGTGGGTGTCATAGGCCTGACTGGATTTGATGGATGTGAAGCTGAAACTGGCAGTTTGTTTCATCTGTATTACCCCTATAGGGGGATAAGACGACATACTAAGGTTATTGTCTGTACCTGCATTGGGTTAAAAGGTTGCGTTTCTTCCTCTGAGCTTCAATTGTCGCAACAAGAACACAGATTTTCCCAATTGACTCCTGTGACTTTTGTGGGGCTGTTGTTCAGGGCGTGTCGCAAAAATGTTCCATTGCTGAGAAAATGGGAATCTACAAGGCATTCCCCACCACATAATAAAGGTAATGCTCAGCACATGTGGAGCACTAGCATCCTTTTTCTGTCCAAACATACACAAAAAAAATCCTGATTGGCTTCTAAGCCATTGGCTTCTAAGCCAATGTGCGAGGTTCAAGTAGTCAGGTTGAATATTCCTGGTTGGAGGAAGTGGAATTTATGATAAACCTTGAATAATTGTCGAGCTTGTTCCCACATATGGTTCTACTTTCACTCCCATATGGTTTTATTATATTTGTCTGGTTATAGAAAGATGGCTGGCTGGTTGCTGTGGGTCCCGACTGTTTTTAACAGAGAAAGGACCCTTGACTCCTGCCAGTAACCTGACCATTTGCAGGGATTGTCGGCTAGCAGGGAGACCAGGTTGGGCCGTTTTTATTCCTGTCCTGAGAGCCACACTCTGCACTCTCCACCTCTTCCGGAAGCCCTGAGCATTTACTCGCCGGTTTGTGATCCTGGCAGCTCTGCTTCCTCCGCTGTGTTGGCCACCAAAGGGAAATTCCTGGGCTGGGTGTTTTTCTTTTTTTTTTTTTGTCACACAGTAGGACAAGCAGCAAGGCCAAGTGAATTCTTGGTGGTTTAGGTTTCACTTTACAGGATGTAAGTGTGTTGGACTCCTGTTAGCAATGTCTTTTAATTGGGTACATGATAAGGCTTGGTTGAGGACTAGGCTAATGAATCAGAGGGGTGTCCTTTTACAGTCTGTTCAGCAGGCTTTGCACAGATCTCTAGACTGCTACACTAGAAGTGGTGGGGCATGATGCCATCTAGTGGCAGATGAAGGCAATTAGCCACTTCAAAAGAATGTAACAATGCTGAAATGTTTAAAAAAAAAAAACTAACCACCTTCATGGAAAAGATGTATTCTAAATCAGTTCTTTCTCCATCCACAGCCACATCTATCCTTAAGAAGTCCAAGAGAGCACGACGGGGCAACGTGACCTTTGACCAGGTGACAGTGTTCTTCTTTCCTCGATGCCAGGGCTTCACAAGTGTTCCCAGTCGAGGAGGATGTACTTTGGGCATGATGCAGCGCCACAGTGTGCTCCGCTCATATACACTTGCTGAGTTTGCTGTGGAGCAGCGGCTCCTACGCCGGGAAAAACTCCTCAACAGACTCAGGGAGGAGAAGCTTGAGGCTCTCAAACTCAAGGTTAGCAAACCCTACTCCAAAGCATATTGGATCATTTGCGAAAATCTCAAAATTGTTTTACAGGAATAAAATATGACAATTACACTCATCTGATACCTTTTGTTCTATGTAGCTGACTAAGAATGGAACCCAAGAAAATGAGGAGGCAGAGCGGCTAACGGTGGACGACATCCCTGAGCAGGACATTGACATCAGTGGAGCCAACTTGGAGGAGGGCTCTTTCCTCCAGCCTTACCCGCCTAAACGCCGCTACACACTGCTCAAAGCAGCGGGTGTGAAGAAGATCGACAAGGAGGAGAAGAGGCAGCTGCATGAGCTGAGGATCTCCAGGGAGAACTGTGGTTGTGACTGTCAAGGCTTCTGCGAGCCTGAGACGTGTAGCTGCAGCCTGGCCGGCATCAAATGTCAGGTAAGAGCTGAAAAAATGTAAAAAAAAAAAAAACAACAAAGGATTTGAAATCACAGTACAATTCTTCTTATCTGTGTTTCACAGTTAATTGAACTGATTCCCTGTACTTCTCACAGATGGATCATTCCTCTTTCCCGTGTGGCTGCACCAAGGACGGCTGTGGAAACACAGAGGGCCGCATTGAGTTCAACTCCACCAGGGTACAGACGCATTACATCCACACTATCATGAAGCTGGAGCTGGAGAAGAGGCTGGAGGAGCAGTCCAGCACAGAGGAGGAGGAAGAGAGCACGACGGAAGCCACCTCCTTACCAGCAGTGCCCTCCTTCCCCTTTAGCTCAGAGCTGCCGGCGGCCGGAGAGAACAGCTGCAGCAGCGACATGACAGACTCAGACTCTTCAGGTCAGAGCGAGGACTCCGAGGCAGGCGAGAGCCCGTGTGAGCAACGCACCCAGCTGGATGTCGATGAGAAAGGCCTGAGCCGCATTCTTAGTTTCAGCGATGCAGAGAACTGCTCGAGAAGTAGCAGGGATGGAGGGGACCATAAAAACATGTGCTGTCAAGACCAGCGGGGAGAGCAACAGCAGCCGTCTACGGAGGCCTTTAGCAGCTTTAGCATGGTGGACTTTGCTGATGAGAATGATAATATAGACGCTGCACTGTTGGACGATCACACAGACAATCGAGCCACAGCTATCTCAGAACTTTTGGATGAGAACGCCAACCAGGGAAATGCCCTATTCCATAGCAGTAGCGTGCCACGCACACCTTCCCCCACCGTTGATCGCTCAGCAAGCTATAACATGGACCTGAGCCTCTCCTCCGAGTCAGACTTGGAGTTCTTTGATGGTTTCCCCTGTTTGGGGCCCAGCTCACTCTACAACTCTCTCAAGGAGTATGAACACATGGACAACTTTTTTCAGTTTCAGTTGCCTAGTTACCCCAGCCTCCCTCCAGCGAGTGACCCAGGGACCTGCTTCCTTGAGTCACTGATAGGCCTTTCAGAATCCGTCCCAGAACCCCCCGCCACATTTACAGACAATCAGCTGTTGGAGGAAGCCATGAAATTGTCTGTGATGGAGTCTGTGAAAGTTTGACAAAACGTGAAAATGTGTGGACAGTGCAAGAAGAAACAGGGGTTGGGGAGGGGTACTGAACATGCACATAAGAAGTCAATGTCAGCGTGATTTTTGGAGGAAGCTGTGATTTCCCTCTTGCCTAATAAATGTTCAAATTCCAGACTTGCCTTCAAAACGTTAGCAAAGCAGTTTGGGATTATTGCTGTGTGAGATGGCAGCTAGTGTTAAAAGTGAAAACATACTAAATCAATTTGACCAGGCCCATAGAAACCAATGATGGCTCTCAATTCCTAAGAAAGCTCTTTTAACCAAACCAAGATCACCAACCATATGCTAAACAGGAGTCAACCTTTACCGGGGCCAGGTTGGGAATCTCAACACAGCTGAATGTGCACCTCAGGGATTTTTCTAGCTTTCTAGCTTTTGGAGGCAATGTATGGTGACCATTGCTGTGATGGCCTTCATTTGAAACCCCAGTCAAATTGCAACATAGTCCTATTCATGTCCTCCCTTTGGGCTTACACCCAGATGGCTTGAGTAGATAGGGTCCTCCCTGTGTTGAATCCTGAAGCTAGTGGACTATTTTCCCTCAAGACCTCTCCCAAGGGTCTTATATGGTACAAAAAAATCCCTCTAAAAGCTCCTCGATCAGCACTTTATCTGTGAAAATAGTTTATGAATAGGCATTGTTTGGGTTGTATGGGGTCGATTCAACAGTTCAACGCTAAATTATGGAGTTTCTTATTTATGAGCTGGGAAACTAGAAATAATGCTCATACCATTAAAAGCTGTAGCTGTATTGTCTTTATTACTT
>JAVQJZ010135446.1:0-12149 GCA_036025355.1 Leiopotherapon unicolor | reverse complement strand
TTTTTTTTTTTTTTTTTTTAACGTTCATCATTTTCAGAGCCAAAGGGAAAAGTGACATGTCTTAGAGATCGTCCGTGTTGCGATCGAGTTTGTGTGTGTGTGTGCCTGCCTGGATGGACAGGTGCCATAGAGTGTTAACAGCCCCATCTGCGTTTGTCCCAGCGCACAAACACATGCACACAGGCCCATCTGTGTGGAGAGGCAGTACTATAATGTGTGTGTACACACACCAATGCAAAGGTTTGCATCACTGTTGCATGTTTTTAAAAATGTGTGTGCTTGTGTATGTGCCTAAACGCGGTTGTGCATGTTGATGCGGCACGGGAGCTGTTTCTAACCGCGAATGTCTTGATATCGTTCTCATTTCCAATTTTATTCTCTCTCTCTCTCTCTTCTTTTTTTTCCCTTTTCCCCTCACTCTTCCAGTTTTCTTTCCTCTGTCTCTTTCTCCTTCCCTCCTGCTCCCTCTATCTCGCCTGTCTTTTTCATATGCTAACAGTCTGATTAGGGATTTGTTGGCCCCCCGGCAGTTTGAACCAATCAAGAGCTAGTTTAACTGAGAGCGCTCACACCTGTCCTGACAGGAATGATAACGACCTTGGCCAATCACCGCTGCTCTGTCCCGTTGCCACAGAGATCAGCCTCCTTTGGAATGCCCACGGTGGCGTTATGAGGAGACGTGCTGAATTTAAATGGCTCTGTGTACTCAGTTGGTTTGAAAAGAGGACAATTTCCATTAATTTCACATTTGGGCTAACATATATTGACCTATGTATAACCTGTAAGCTGGCTGGTTCTTTGGCGAGCCGATAGCGCTTTAATGCATCATTTGATTGTGTTTCGCTTCCGTTTTTATCTTGGTTGAGATAACAAACTTTTGTGTCCCATTTGCTGCCTGTTAGTTTCCCAGTTTGGTATTGATCCATCCCTTTAACATGCACCACTCCATCAAAAATTCAACCCGAAAATCAATTTTTCTCCATAAAACCAAGCAGTTGGGTAAAGAGTACTGTAAAGAGTTTTACACCTCTTTTTTAAACAGAAATTTTTGTATTTTGGTTTGTTCTTTATCTTTTTAAATCCATTCACGGAGGTGTAATCACATGACCATTCACAGAACAAAGACTGAGGTTAGTATGTAAATAGTTTTCCCTTTATACTGACTTGGTATAGCTCTGATAATGCAACCTTTATAAATGGTTTATAAAATTGAATGATTGGGCTTATTAATAGGGGATGTCCCATCTATTTTATTTATTTGCATGTATCTGACGTGTTGAAATAACATTTTTTACCTGTTGTTTTGACTGTTGGAATAGCTGGGACTACGGAAACATGCTGTCACGTTGTAAAGTTCTGTACATGTGATTCTTTTACCTCATAAACACAGTGGTGCTGAAAAGAAAGGAACAGAATCTGATCTCCTTTATTTTAGGAGAATCCAATCCATTAAAATGTGCCCGGATCAGCCACTTTAATTCCTCAAGATTGGGACAACCTATTTCAGGTCGTCATGTTGAAGAAATTACCTGTTTATCCTTTCTTTCTGGAAATAATCCAGTGATAAATACAAAGTGGTACCTCTTTGGAAAAAGCTGCTTTGACTTTGACAATGATGCTCTTGGCTATCTTGGCTATGACCTCTAAACTTCTGAACACTTAAATCATAGCCACGTCCCACTTTGGCACTCTCATTTGGTGATTATGTACTGTTCCCGACTCAATGCCTTATTTTCCTAAGAGCAGAGAAAAGGGTCAGCAAGTGTGAGAGTTATAGGATATGTGAAGGTAGAAAGCAAAGCAAAAATGACATATCTGCTGAATGACTCAATATGCTGTGTGTCTAATATGGAATTAGCCTACTTATCAGGTGTTACATCTTTTATAGTTATATGCACAAAAATTATGTTAGCAATGATAGTCTTAAATCTCAGGCTACTTTCAACAATGCAAAAAAAAAAAAAGAAAAATGTTGGAAAATCACAAGTATTGTTTTGCAATTGAAACATGAAACGAACTACTACTACAGCTAAATACTACTCCAAATTACATGCTGATGGTTGGTTTAGTATTTTGGCCATTAAAAATGTTGTGAATGTGAATTTTTCTATCCAGCACTCCCTTTGGCTGGTGACTCAAAAGGTCTCGAACGAGAGCCTTCTTTCATAGTTTCAGATAGACCTGGAAGACCTGATGTCACCTGTTGCCGCGACAGATAAGGACACGTAAACAATAAACCACTACAATACAGCACCTCAATAGTAGTTTAATATAAAACGGAGCGTCTTTCCCTGCTATACAGTAATATCTTGATACTGCCCAAGCCTAGACAGAATGAATCAACTGACACATAGAGACATATGAAGAGGCCGAGGAGATGAGATGGTTGGAGACAGAGAAAGACAGGAGATATTAAAAAGATTTTTTTTTTTTTCACAGATACTAGTAATTCTTAGATATTGCATAACTGATGTTTTCAAAATAATTAGCCTATTTATATATACTAGTTAAAGTGTCATTGGTTGTGTAATCAGCAAGTAGTTTAGGTAAAATTAAAAAAGCCCCAAAAATATGTTTTTTTTTAGTTGTGTTTTGCAGCCTACACTTGTTTGCTGCTTAACCAGTGTTCCCTCTGATCAGCCGATAAAGTTACGGTGAGATTGGACTAAAAATGAAAGGGAGAGAAACAGAGATAGCAAGAAATGGAAAGGTAGAAGGGTTGTCTGCTAACCCACACACCTTAGCCTTTCATCAGAGTTGTATGCGTAGGCGATGGTGGCGTGTGTTGGTTTCTATTCATCTGATACCTCTGACTCGTTCTTATTAATACAGTCACTCCTTTATTTATTCATTATCATGCTCATATTTTATTCATCCCTTGTTTCATTTTATTTTTATTTACTGCAGCGCTTTCAGCTGAAAGTATCATCAACTCAATGGTGGAGTTTGATCAAACAGTGACAGGATTGTGTGTGTGTGTGTGTGTGTGGGCGTAAGAGAGAGGTAGAAAAATAGGGCAAAAAGTTTAAATAAAAAAATGGAGGGAGTTTGCGAGGGTGAAATGGACATGTGGAGACAAAGAGGAAAGGAGGAAGGGATTAAATTTACAAAAATTTGATTAAAAATGCACACTTCAAATGTTACTTTAGTAGCAGCATCTCACCTATAATATACAAACAAATCAAACTATTTCTAACATACAGCACAGAAAGACAGCACGGGTTATGGCATAAGAGTTGAGCGCCATCCTTCCATCATCATGTAGTTTGCACGTCTCATTGTCACTTTGATTCCCCAAAGACACTTAAAGGAAGTGCATTTTGAAGAAAAAAAACAAATGAAGGGCTGACTATGAAATATAGTTCCCACAAAACAAGAAAAAACTGGGGCAGAGAACAAAAAAGTGTGCCAGGGAGTCCGATTCTTAAGAAACATTGGCCAGATGTCGGCTCTAGCTTAATGCCCCCTTGAGATTAGCTTGTACATCCTTCAGGGGCACTAAATAACTTACCTACCCACCTTTTGTGCATAAATTGCCTGACACCATATTGGTCGGCATCCTTAAAAGGATCAGTTGAAAACTATGTTCTCCATCAAGTTGGTCAAAAGCGAGTGGGGTCTTCCTTTGAGTTACTGGCACAACGCGACCATCACTGTCATGTAAAAGCTCTCATCCTGTGAGTGTAAAGGCCTAACAACTTCACCGTGAGCTAAAAGGGCCTATCTTTACAAGCACCGCTTTCACTGAACTTTTTGAGTGTTGCTGCTGGGCATCTCCGCTCAGGTTAAGTGCCACAATCGCAAGATCTACCACATGATGAAGGAAGGGAGACGGATTTGTCGTTCATTCCCCAAACTGTTTTGCCAATATGATAAACTGACCTCTGAGTCACTTTATCACAGTACCCCTGGGTGTTGAAAGTAGTTATAGATAAACCATAAATCATGATTTTCTAAAGGAAATCCAAGTCACATGAGAGGAAAAGCCAATTTGCCCTTGGGGGGAAAACAACTATATTTGTCACACTGGCTCATTTTTTGGATGAAGCTGAGCTTTTGAAATGATGATCACATTGATTGCATTACAATGCGAGTGTGAATGACATCTGACATTGGAAGCATGACAGCTGTTGGAAAACGTCATTGGACTCAACTCCAAATATATTGTGATATTCAAATAGACCAGTTGACTCAACTGTAAAACCCGAAGTCAGGCCTATTGTTCACGAACGATGCTTAATATCCATTTCCCGGTTAGTTATCTTGATCCAAAGCATGACATTTGAGACGCCTGATTTAAAAAAGAAAAAAAAAAAATTAGAGAGTCATTTGAAAAAAATAGGAAGCAAGTCTAAGTTGATTAAGACAGAGGGAGAGTTGAAGGAGGAGCATCGGGGGAGAGCTGTCAAGCAGTGATAGTGTATGAGGTGAAAGGGACAGGTGCATGATGGAGTTTTAAAAATCAGCATAATGTCAGGTATTATACTTTGGCTGCTGCAGCCATGGCTGAGACCCAGATCATGGAGGCAGGCAGTTAAAAAACTGCGTGCCTTCTTGGAGTTTTACCTCAAACGTCACATAAAATGTGAACCGATACAACACTTATTTTTTGATCCCGGATGTCCCGATTATCATGATATCTATGATATAAAATTTTCTGCAGTACGTAATAAAATGGCAGGCACATGTTTAATAGTGCAAGTTTGCCAAAATACAAAAACCTGTTCACAACCCCTACAACATTATGGGAACTGTAGTTCTACAAATTCAATCAAATTTAAATTTATTCAGTCATTTTTATTTTACCACCAAACTGATCATTCCACTGAATTTGAACAAATTTAGCAAGCTCTGAAATATTTTCATTAGTTTGTGTTGGGACGGGCCGCTATCACCACTTTGCTCTCCTTCACCGAGACTTTAGTCAAAGCTTCCCCTTCCTGCCCTTGTGGATTAAACTTCAGCTGCACAGCTGCATCTTGGGGTCTACAAGAATATTTCCCATATCAACAGAAACCTCTCTAATCTAACATTCAGGCTTGAGTTTAGCAGATTAACAAGGTGAGCCTGCACTTGGAAGAAGAAAAAAAACTCCCTGGGCTGATCAGACTCAAACTTCCCCTCAGAAACATTTTTCCATCATATTACTTGACCCTCTCCGTATATGCTCTGCAAAATAACTTAAGACTAAACTTTATGAATTTATTTTTGATCAAGCAAACTGCACTGAAACCAGGCTTCTCACACTCTTTTTTTCCTCCAGACGCAGAGTTAAGGACTGCACCAGACATGAAATGAAACGTACTGAAGTGACACCAGCAGTATCATGACCCTGTTCAGACCTGCCACGAACAAGCATCTTGTGTGATCCCAAGATGCACTCAGGCTACTGTGAGATCTGAGGGCTAACACCAAAACTGATATAGGTGAGACAGGCGTGAAGCCACGTTGTCTTACTGCTATTCAATTTACTTGATCCTCATAAGCGCAAGTCTGTTTTTTATTTGGGCTAAAGAGTCAATCCAATGAAAACTGCAGATTCAGTCATCCTTAACATATGTGTCATATAAGAGAGATCCAATCAAAACAAAGTCAAAAAAAAAGAAGAAGAAAAGTCAAAGTTGTCACATCACCACTTAAGGTGTGTAATTTATTCAGGTCAAGACAAGAAGAAAACATTTCATTTGAAAACGTTGCTGGGGTGCAGTGTTTGAGCGGCACAGTAAATGAAGTCATTTTTTCCTCCATGTGTGACTAACTAAGGTTCACTTCCAGCTGACTAAGGCAGGTAACACAACCTTGGAAACTGAATTGAAAAATAATTAACCTTGCCAGTGGCTGTGTCATCGGTTTGCTCTGATATCTGAACACTAGGGCTACTATACACTTCAATATAGTTAAAAAGAACGCTGCAATTGGTCTTCGCGAATGGAAAATATGTTTGTGTTTATTTGCATATCAAGAATCAAAAACTTAAGATACTTGTGCAGGTCTGAACTAACTTACTTGTCACCGAAGACCCAATTCCAGGCCAATATAGCAGAATCAGCTGTAAAAGAAAAGGTGAAGCACCTCAAACACCCAGCTATAGCTCAGAGATTTGTTTAGCAAAAGGTCTGCTGCCAAGAGAAAAACACTTGTGAGATTGGAGAAGGCATTAAAGTTGACCAATAAACATGTAATTTTCTTAACAGGTAAGATAAGTATAGTCTTGTTTTACAAAGAAACCTGTACATATCCCCCTTTTAGAAAAGTAAATGTGGCAGTGTTTCCACACAAACAGGTGCAGTGAAGTTTAACACCAAGGGAGAAATATTTAAACAAACTGAAAAGAACAGTCATCTCCAGCAGGGTAAAACAAAGCAAAGTTGAACTGTCATGATTTATTGTTCAACATATAAAGTGTGAAAATGGTATTACCACTGAAACAGGCATGTCTTAATTGTCACAAGACGACTAGACTAGGATCCTTTTTACAAGCGAGGAGGAGGAGACCAAAGAGACAGTTTAACTCAGCAGGAAATGCAGGAAACGCTCAACATTAATGAAGGCTCTTCTCTGCGTAAGTGTCTCAGTAAGCTCCGCCATCGATCCGGCGTGTGCAATATCTGAGCTCTTGAACTGGGACGCCTGAAAAGATGCAGCCATATTTTACTTTATT
Organism: Leiopotherapon unicolor; assembly: GCA_036025355.1. NCBI lineage: Eukaryota > Metazoa > Chordata > Actinopteri > Centrarchiformes > Terapontidae > Leiopotherapon > Leiopotherapon unicolor. The sequence continues at coordinate 5,488 of JAVQJZ010135446.1, read as the reverse complement.
AGTTGCACCTGTGCTATTGCCGCTTTGACGTGTCTGAATGTGTGTCGTGTTACGCAAGCAGCCCCGAACTTCGAGACCGCTTGAGACTCTCACTGAGACCTAGTGAGAAAAATACAGCAAAATCCTAAGGTGAAAAACACACATTAGGGGCTTGTTTAGTCAGCAAAAAAAGCCTTTAGGGCATTAAAAACTGAGGCACTGTATAGATCCACCTGCTGGAAGCTGGAAACAACAGTAATTTGCTAAGTCAGATCACACAATAATGTCTGTGAATCTCTGCAAGCAACGCCCGGGGCGACTACAATTAGCATTCAACATTGCTCGCACTGAAATTTACATTTTAACCTTTATAAATATATGAAAAGACAACAATTATAAGTTAAAATTCCTTATTATAGATTATGTCTGTGAGTGGAAATTCAATGTGTTTGTACACACCCATAAATTTGATAGATTTTGCTTCATAAATTAGACATTTCCCTGTTTTTGAGTATTGTTGTATGCACCAATGACTCAATGAAATGAGTAATGCCTTCGCCGATAAAACATGAGCATTGATTGGGTAACACACACACACACACACACACACTCACACTCACAGAGATGGTTGGATCAATTTAGTGTGAACTAATTGGCTGTCACGACCTCTTCATCGAGCTGAGACTATGAAGGCCTTGATCTGGAAAAAAAGGCCTGAGGGATACGTTGAGAAAGATAAGCAGGCCAGCTGACACAAAGTAGTATACTATCTCTCTCTCTCACACACACACACATACACACATAGGTGTGCTCTCAAACACACAGTGAGAGCAGAACAAGCATTTCAATGTGATCCAAACCAGTGTTGAATATCCAAGTCCTTTCCAATGTGTGTGCATGTCTTAGTTTTTCACTTATTTCTTATAGTCTATTTTGGTTTCTAGAACGAGAGGTGGTGCATTTTGCTACAATACCCATCATCATGTGTGAGGACAACTTGACAGAACTGCATGCTACTACAATCTGGCATGGCTACGATGCGTCTTGCAGGTTGTAAAAAGTAAAAAGTGATACTCATGGGTGGACTTGGTGGGAATTGAAGCCTTGAGGCCTGTTCTACTGTAGCGTTTTGTGTAACTGCCGCTGAGATTTTGGTAAACACTTCCTCCTTTTCCTGACCACCAGTTAATTCTGCATAACAGAAGCATTGTTTGTGTTTACACTGATGTTTACAATAGCTAATTATTACCTTCACTGAATTCACAGATGCCAAAGGGCAGAAACAGTGTGCCCTTAAAACACCAAAACATAACAGCATCAATTTTTTTCTATTCATTGGGATTAGATGCTGTGACCCAGAAAAAAAAACATATTTTCATTTGTTTTAATTCCATAACTGTCTGTGTTCTCCACATCACAGAAATAAAAGGGCCCAACTCTCTGCCCCACTAAAACCAGCAGTGTTCCCAGCAGTCACGTCAAAGGTATAAGAATAAATGTAGAAGTCACCACCTCATCATCCACCATGAGCATTTTAGCATTTCGCATTTCGCATGCAGTAATAGCAAGAAACGCAATAGTCAGGTTTGTTAGATTTAGTTCATTTTTTGTGTATATAAGTAAATATATCTTTTACCTATGGCAGGGGACAGCGATACCGTCTTTATAATCTACAACCCATAATGATGCCATTATTCATTTGAATGTAAACCTGTTGATTTGTTAATGTGATAATGTTAATGGCTGGCTAGAAAGATTATGATTTGGGTTACATGACCATTTTTATAAGTTTACGGGGCCTTTCTTGTCATGGTGACAATATAGCATAATCGTGGTTGCCTTAAAAAGAAATCGAGGTAGACTAAGGGGAACAAAAGAATCATCTCCCATGTTAAAGTCCAGTGTTTTGATGACCCTGCCACCCACACAAAACTTTCCTATGTAGACTTTGTTGCTCTAGAACATCATTGTCATCACTCTCTCCTTCCCTCCCGTCATAATTTCTGAGACCACCAGGGGGCTTTCCTCGTTATGTCACGTCATTTTGAGGAGCTTGCTGAAATAACATGAAGATTTTTCCAAAAGCAGGCAGATAGTTGCTGATCTCTTTGAAGCAGATTGCACGAGAGAGAAATAAAGTGGATACATTTTTACATAAAACACTGAATGTCCCCACTTGATGTTCTACCATGTGCAAACAATCAATATGCGGTGCCACAGGCGTGGTTGTTTTGACGAAGCACAACGGATAATTTATGTGGCTTCAAACCCGGCAAAGACACACAAAACCGAGTCCGACTATTATACCTGCAGACTATTTGCTGGATGTACTGTGGGTGTCTTACATGAGCTGTCTTAATAATTAGAATTGTTGGGCATTAGCCTTCTGGTAAACTAATGCAGTGCCCAGCTCTCCAGCGGGGCCCTTAGCCCCTACTGTAAAACACAATGATCCGGATGTCAGCCTGCTTAAAGTACACGAGAGATCAAAACCTAACCACTTTACTTCCAAGCGCCCTCCTCCTCCTCAGCTCTACCCTCCCTCACCCCTCCTCCCCCACTCCCTTCCTCTCTCTCCATTTGTTTCATCTCCTGCTGCACTCTGAGCAGGTGTTGAAACGCTGAACATTAAAAAAAAAAGGAAAGATGAAAAAATTTAGAAAAGGAAAAAAAAAAAAAACCTTCCTTACATTCTCTCCACCGTCACTGCCACTTTACAACCCTCTCAGCGGTTTCTCATCCAAATCCAATTTAGCTCATGTTTCCGTCCTCACACCGCCCCCCCCTTCCCTTCCCTCCACTCCCCCAACCCCTCATCTTTTACCTCTCTCACCTCACCCCTCATCCCTCTCTCTTCCTCATCCTTTTCTCCTCCCGTCCCTTTCTCCCTCCTTACCGCACCTCTCCTCCCTCCTCCCCTCTGTCGCTCGCTCCTCACCTCTCCTCCTCCTCCCTCTATCTCTCTGTGGCAACATGAAAGGCTACCTGTGCGCTGATAGCCAGGGGAGAAGGAGGGCAGAGAGTTAATTAACTTGCTATCTGGGACTGACTGTTAATAGGAATTGGAACTGTTAATAAGAATATAGCGTTGTGCACCGCATTCGCAGAAATACAGATTTAAACAGCACACACTCGGACGGGGAATGTGTGATGGAGAGGGTGTGTGTGTGTGTCTTTAACCGGACTATTGTTCAGCATGTACTATACACACCGGCGCTTGTATGTGGATGAGCACATAGGCAAACATAGAAGCACACGCTCACACATTCTCACAGTGCACAGACAGGAAGGTGGCAGGTGTAATTTCACGCATTAGAGGGACTCAAGAAAAAAAATCTTCGTTCTACCAAAACCCCATGCACCCCCCCGCCGCCCTCACTACACACACACACACGCTTCGTCTCCCACCCCCTGGCTCTCTCCTCTCTCGCCACCCCGAACCCTTTGAAGATAACTTTTTCTTATTACCCTAACAATGGCGGCGGGGAATGCAACTTGAATTCACGCTCGGAAAAGGAGACGGGGAGGAACAGGACACGGCGCCGCTCACTCTCTCCTCTCGCCTTGTTCCTGCTGCGGGGTGGAAAAGCGAGCGAGGAGGAGGAGGAGGGAGGAGGAGAAGAAGTGAGAGAGAATGAGAGGTAGGCAAAGCGGGAGAAAAGTTCAAATAGAAATCGCAAGGTAAAGCTTTTTTATTTATTTATTTATTTTTTTATTCTTAAGCGTGAAAATGGTCCCGAGTACCTTTTCTGTTTTTTTTTCTTTCTTTTTTCTATTTTTCTCCAACAAATTCAGAGATTGGCGAAGCGCTGACGTGCGCTCTTCCAAACACGCACGAGCGCTCGGATACTTTTAACACACACTTTAACAGTGCTGTGCTGACGCGATTCATCCGGTGAAGTGCCACCCACAGCACCAACGCTACCTCTTTGCTTCTCCTCGAGGACCCCGCTCTCAACTTTTCTGCTTCTCTTCCTCTACGGCTTCCCTTTTTTTTTTTCCCTTTCCTTCTGTCTCCCATCCTCTCTCGCTCTCCCTTTTCTGTCTTTCTTGCTCTCTCTTTGCGGTAGGTAGGCAGACAGGGCTGACAGGTCCTCTTACAGACAAGGAGGAAATGGTTGCCCTTTGAAGTGGAATTGGGGGCCTGTGGAACTGTCTAGTGCATGATTAGCGTGGAGCTCAGAGGGGGGAGAGGGGGAGAGAGAGAGAGAGAGAGAAAGAGAGAGAGAGAGGAAGCAGGTTAAATGGCGGGTAAAGGCAAGGAGAGAAGTGGTCGAGAGAAATAATAAGGATAAAAGAGGATGGGGGCCGAGGCGGAAGTACAGCCGAGTCCCTTTGAGACAAACACTTTGTTCCGTAAACGTGCTGGCAATTTTGAAACTGTCCGTCTGAGAAGAGCAGCATCAGCCGTTTGAACAAATGCTCCTAAACAACGCATTTAACTTCAAGTGAGAAAGTCCTCTTGAGGCCGAGGGGATTGCGACTCTTGTTTGCAGGCAGTAAGAAGATGACATAATGTGGCGTTGTTACAGAGCCGCAAAGTCTGCAGTTGTCACTGGAGAAAACTGTCTGCCTCCCATCTTCCACCTTCAGTAAATGTTGGCTTCATCTAACTATGACAGTGATCCTTGCCTATATCATCTCAGTAGTCAGTCAGTGTCAATCCGACCCCATCTCCTACTCCTTCCTACATGCATATGATACTTGATTGTTTTCCCAGTGATGTTGTGGTGACAAACATTGTGGCTTGAACTGCATTGTCTCTTCTTATTTTGGAAGAAACATTTTGCTGATGCATTTGATCAAAACATTTTGTCATCTGCCATGTATATCACATTTCAACATTTCCTCTATGTTTGAGGCTCTAGTATGGCCTCAAGTTTTCATTTCACCATGTTTTTCATCTCAAAGCCATATTTCTGTAATCTCACATCTACTAGCGCTCCCTCATGTCAGCTATAATATGTGTGCTTCTTGATAGCTATCCCAGGATTAACAACACCTAAAAACAAACAAAAGAAAAAAAAAAGTCTTAGTGCCCCCAAGGGAGGTTAGGGACTGAAAGCGAGGAAGGATAGAGGTAAAGCAAGATCAAATGTGAGATTTATCAGATGAGAAAATATTGAACGGCAGCCACAACAGTTTTCCTTTTGCTAAAAAATGAAACAGGACTTTTACTTCACGTATGGTGTTGCGCTGTGGTGGGGTTCAGATCTCTGGATCAATATGTGAGGGTCGAGAATCTTTCAACCACAGCTCTTACGCACATTTGATATTGGATGGAGTGTTTTCTCTTACAGTAACCTTGCTGAACTTCTGCCTCATTCCCTTAGTTCAGCTCTGCTTGAAAACCTCACCAGCTGTCTGGTGGTTCAGTGTTTTGGTAACTATAGTGAGGTGAGTGAAGTGCTGTGTTCAACCTTTACAGAGGAAATATCTGTAGTACTAATGCTGACAGAGTAATGTTCGAGCTATGTAGAGTACTTTTAATATTCCACAATGGTTGATA
>JAVQJZ010135417.1:0-15153 GCA_036025355.1 Leiopotherapon unicolor | reverse complement strand
AGACAGACAGACAGACAGACAGACAGACAGACAGTTATAGAGACAGCCAGACAGACAGACAGACAGAGAGACAGACAGGTAGAGAGACAGACAGACAGGTAGAGAGACAGACAGACAGACAGACAGACAGAGAGACAGACAGACAGGTAGAGAGACAGACAAACAGGTCCATTTTGTCCCGTCCCGCCAAAATAAGATGTTTATTTTCAGTTTACTGCATCTGAATATCTCAAAGATTTTGCTCTAGACGTTGCTATTAGAGGCTTTTACTTTGGAGGAGTGTGTGTTACTGTGTCTCCTCCTTTTTTTGGTCTCGTACCTGTTAAATATGTTAATAACACACAGAAAACATTATTTTAATGGTCACAATAACTAATTCATTTCAACACATCTGTTTTTTTATGATTCTTGTGATTATTTCAGGTCTTAGCTGACAATAATAATGAATCATTTTCCTTCTTATTCCTCGGCGTGGGCGCTAACTGGGCCCCTCCCACACTCAGCAATAAGTCTGTCTCATTAAAATACCTTCGTTTAGTCGGAGAGCAGCTCGGCTGGTCGAGTGGTGCTCGAGCCTGCCGATCACTCCTGTGCAAACACTCGACCTCTAATGTTCCTCTTAAACTGCTTCAAAGTGAAGTGAAGGCCCGTTTAGTCCCCCCGCCTGCTCTTATGCTTCTTATTTTCAATTTGCACACAGAAAAACCTGAGTGGAAATGCCAGAAATTCTTCTCTGAAACTTTCTGCTTTGTTCATTAAATGCACAACAACCTCAGAGAAAGCTGGAAAAGTGTTTTCATTTTGATTAAGAAGCTGTTCTCAAAGTTAGAAATCCTTGAAAGTATATTTCCTCAAGTGCTTTTTTTCCATTTTATTCTTCTTTACACTCCACTACACATGAGAGGGAAAAAACATTTTATTGATCTCCGCAGAAGAATTATTTTGAAAATTCACAACATATTCAAGAATTAGAGAAAACTTCAACAAATGAATGTAAATTAGTTTTTCAAAACTTAGTTTTTTCTTCTTTTCTCCGTCATTAATCATCTCATAACCCCCCACTTTCATCTGGTGACCCTTTGGAGGGGCCCGACCCGAAGGTTGGGAACCATTGGACTAAACCAACTTTATAGAAAGTACTTTGATATTTAGATTTAGATCATAATACTTACAGTTAATGTGCTTTTGTATTTTATCTGGTATTTATAGTTTTACTTAATAATCTGAGCTCCACGCTGTAGATTTATTTTCATGGATTAAAGCCACAGTTGTTCCTTTATTGATCTTGTAATCGTGTTTTGATGATGATGGAAACTCGACTGATTCACACTTTTGTTTCGCTGAAATCTCAGATATTATCTTAAAAGTTGTGCAGTAACTAATCGAACATGATAACGGGTTAAAGTAAACTCCCTCTCTGTTTGTTTCTCTGCGTAGCCGCCTGGATGCCAATCACATCTCCAGCGTTCCCGTCGGCTGTTTCTCCGGCCTGCGCTCGCTGCGTCACCTGTGGTTGGACGATAACGGTCTGACCGAGGTGCCGGCGGCGGCCCTGAGCGAGCTGCCCGCCCTGCAGGCCATGACGCTCGCGCTCAACCACATCAGCCGCGTCCCCGATCACGCCTTCAGCAAGCTGGGCCGCCTGGTGGTGCTGTACGAGAAAACACTTTAAACACACTCTGCTCCGATCTGTCTGTTTCTAAAAAGTTTGGACTCACTGATTCGCTTTTCACTCCTATACATGTATGAATGTTGAAGTTAATTAACTATTTTCAAGTTAATAATCAAGTTAGTAAATGAGTCAGCTGGTTCTTCAGTACGTTTTCAGAGGGAAGTTAGTTTGTAATGAAAATATTTATTTTACTCATAAGTTCACAGGAGGATCAGATGTGTTCAGATCAGAACTCCCATTTCTCTTCTTTAAGCTTGTAATATATTTGTTTTTTTCTGTGTGTGTGTGTGTGTGTGTGTGTGTGTGTGTTTGTGTGTGTGTGTGCAAACTGTTGCTAGGAGCTGTCGCTGCTTTCTGCTTTAAGTTTAACCGTGGCAGCGACTGTCCTGACTGTCTGTAATAGTTCCTAAATAACATGCAAAAACTCTCCTGTTTCTGTGTGTGTGTGTGCACGTGTGTGTGTGCGTCTGTGTGTGTGTGTGTGTGTGATGGCATTCAGCGCGGCAGCATTGATGTCTGCTGTCATTTCTTTTGTCCAATCGGCTTGAAGCTAATTTGCATGAAATTACCAAAAGAAAAAAAAATCCTTCTTGAGAGGCCCCGGGGCCCCTTTTAAAAAGACACGCACGCACACACACACACACTCTTTGTCTGCTTCATTAGTCCATCAGTCTCTCTCTCTCCATAGGCATCTCAACAACAATAGGATCGTTTCCATGGGAACGAACTGCTTCCACGGACTCCACAGTTTGGAGACGCTGTGAGTTTCTGTGTGTGTGTGTGTGTGTGTGTGTGTGTGTGTGTGTGTGTGTGTGTGTGTGTGTGTGTGTGTGTGTGTGTTGGGAGGAGTCGGAGGAGTCAGGGTTGAGTTGGGGTCAGGGCGAAGGGTTAGGAGATGAGAGAGCGGTTTAATTTACACGTTTGTAAAGGACACTTAACAGGATTTATTCAAACAAAGCTGCAGCATTTTGGGAAATCTGTTTTTTTTGGTCTTCAGTAAAGTCAAACGAGAGCTTGACAGGAGCGATAAAAACAAACAAACCCGTCCATCCTGTCCGTAATAAATATCAGAAGAGCTTTTCAGTTTTTTCATGTCCAAAAGTTGAGAAAATGTTAAGAAAGGTGAACGTGTTGTTTAAAAAAAACATCAGCAGCACATCTTTTTCTTTAAAATCTATAAAATTACCTCCTTTACACGTGTACAAACTACGTAAAAGATAGTCAGAAGAGGTTCAAGTGGATTCAGTTTTGATAAAAATAGAAAGAAAGACTCTTTTGTTAATGTGTTTGACTCCATAACAGAGACATCTTGCACAAAAGCAGCCATATTATAACAATTTAAACTGGAAATAATCAACAACATTACATTAAAAAAAACGCAGTAAAATGTGTAAATCTGGCTGCTTTTAAATTATCGACATTTTAGAAAGATTTTATTTTGAAAATCAAACAAATAAAAGTGCAAATGTGGCCCGTTTATCTTTGATTTTACGCTTCATGATTGTGTTTTAATCTCCTGTGAGGGGACGCGTGAAATGTTAAAAATATAAGAAATCTGCTGCCATTTCAGCTTTCGATCATCTTCTTTATGTGTTTCTGGATATTAGTCAGAGTCTGGGCGGATTAACCTGTGTGTGTTTATGTTGGTGTGTGTGTATAATCTGAGGAATGTGTGTGTAGAAATGTTTGTGTTTTCTCAGTCAACCAGAGAAGCAGGTTTAAACACACAAACACACACTGCCTTCATTTGGAAATACTTCTGTGTGTGTGTGCGGCTCTGTGTGTGGCCCTGGCTGTATGCTAATCATAATTACTATTCATGCACACACACACACTCAGGCCGCGTGTGTGTTCGGAGGCTGTGTACCTGTAAGATCAGCAATAATAAACCACACCAAGGAACTCATGTTCATCTGAAACTATAAACACAAACAAAGACAGAAGAAGAACACGGAAATGAAAGCAGAAAAAAAATAAATTAATCCAACAAGTTCGGGTTTACAGGAAAACACTCGTCAGTCCGGTTCGGCTGCGGTGATTTTTCCCACCTCAGCTTCACCTAAGTTCGTCCCTTTTTGCCCAAATTAGGATTTTCTGGTTCCAGTAAGTGACGAAAATAGTGGTGAGCAGAAAACCCAAAATCCAGCTTTCAAAACATCCCTTCAGAAACATCTGAGGAACCTCAAAAACACTGTGAAACTGTCTGTGACTGGCATGAGCCCCCAAAACCACGAACCAGAGTGGGACCGGCTGCAACACCTGTCAGTCAAAACCAGCAGAAAAAGAACAACCCAGCCCTCAGAAAATACGCTTATTTATGTTCATTTTATTGATTAAAAAACCTCGCAAACCTGAATGAATCAGGTTTTTACATGTTTGCAGTTTGGAGGTGATTTAACCAACGTGCATATTGATCCCAGATATTCCAGATTATGATCTGAAGTTTGAGTTTATATTCCTGGATTAGAGCTAGTAAGAACTTTAACTGCAAACATACTTACACATTCAAAAGATCTGGTATTCCCATTAAACATTATTTAAATCTTAACATAGATACAGCTGATATTTCCAATCCAGATGTGTCTGTATAATCTCAGTAAAGGAGTCCTGAGTTGACGTTATCTGCAGTGACGTTCCTGTTTCTAAAGGACGCCTGATGCCCCCCCCACATGACCTATTGAACCCAATCAGCATGCACAATTTACAGCATGACATTATGATAAAAAAAACAACCTCTGGATCTCCCATGAGGCCCTAAACTGAATAAAGACACCTCTTATCCAATCACAACCCTCAGACTTCCATCAGTAAGTAGTTTGTCAGAAAGCGAACCAGCATTTGTTGCTACAAATCGTCCTCTGGACACACACATGTATTCACACACTCGGGACCAGACTGAAGCAATTTCAATTTAATGGTATTTTCACAATGTGGCAGCTTCATTCCACTCAGTGTGTGTGTGTGTGTGTGTGTGTGTGTGTGTGTGTGTGTGTGTGTGTGTAATAGCCACCTGCATCCCAGAGATGGATGAGAGGACCTAATTGAAGCCATGTGTCCACTCGGAGAATGCTCTAGTCTCTACTGGTGATGAAAGAAAAGAGCGAGGCACAGTTAAATGTTTCTTTAATAAACTCAAAAGACGGAAAAAAGATTAAGCTAAACATCGAGCTTTAAACACAAACATTTACATGAAACACTTTCCCAGTTTGAAGCTGGCATTCCCACGGAGCCACTTCCATTATTGAGCCAACGCTGAGCAATTATTCCCAGTATGCAGCTGACATGCACCAGCCAGAGCTGATTATTCCCAGTTCACCGTCCGTTTTCACAGTCTAGATGTTTCGGCTCCCAGTACATTTATGATACGTCTATCCAGGTATTCATAACTTCTGTCACTTTCTTTCAGGGATTTGAACTACAACAGTTTGGTCGAGTTTCCGACGGCCATCCGCTCCCTCAGTCACCTCAAAGAACTGTGAGTTTGTGTGTTTGTATGTTGACGATATTCCTGTATTCATGATCAATATGAGCCATTTGTCTGTCCTCAGTCAAAATAATCTCTTGCAAGGTTTCCGAAGGAAAGAAAGAGGAAAGCTAATTTCTATTTCCTGTTTAGTGGTTTCCATAGTAACAACATCCAGTCCATCCCGGAGCACGCCTTCACTGGGAACCCCTCTCTGATCACCATGTGCGTACAACTCTCATCTCATATAGCAGCTTGTTGAAGTTTGTTGTTGCCTTTTTATATCATCTGTGTCTGTACAAATAAACTTGCCTTTCTTTAATGTCTGATGTTCAGGTAAATTTAAAGAATTAAAATGTGATGTTTTCTCAAAGTAAAGCTGGTGTCACATCAAACAGGACAGAAAATGTGATTAGTTTCAAAACAGGCGAGGAAAAACTACTCTTTAAATAACCGTTCAGTATTTTGGTGCAACTATTTTGCTGACGATGAAGCTGTTTATCTCTTTGACAGATTTTTCTACGACAACCCGATCCAGTCTGTTGGTCGATCGGCATTTCAGGACCTGCCTGAGCTACGAACACTGTGAGAAACACGTTCAAAACACACAAATAAAACCACGATGAGTAATGATAAGTCCGGTAAATGAGATGGTTTTTAGATTAAACTTAGATTAGACATCGTAAAAACTTTACATGTTGAATCGAGCACAGTTTTTACACGTCTAATGAGTGAAACCGGTTGATGTTTCTAAGCTGCCTTCAAACACAAACTAGAAGTGCTGATTCAGTAAATCAGGAACGAAGAAATATACACAGAAATGAAAATATTTCTCTTTATTTCCTCGACAACAAACTCTCCGTCTGTCTCTAAGCTCTCTGAACGGAGCAGCCGATCTCACCGAGTTTCCAGATCTGACGGGAACCAAGAGCCTGGAAAGCCTGTAAGACACACACACACACACACACACACACACAGAGGAATGTTACATATCTGAGTGTGTTTGCTGTTGTAGCCGACATCAGTGTGTGTTTAGAGAGCTGAACCTCAAATCAAACTGCTGTTATTAATACGCTGCAGTTATTATTCTATCTGACAGACGGTAACTTTATTTTTCTGCAGCTCGGCCTGAAATTAAAACCCTCTTTTCCTCCTTGTTGTGACCCAGTTTTCCATGTCATAATAAACACCTTCACAATGTTTATTTTCTTGTATTTTTCCATTTAAACTCATTTCTGAAAGCGCTGTGTGTTTAACAGTAACCTCACACTGAACCAGTAGGTGGAAATAAAAAGTCCAACCAAACAAACTGTCACACATTCTTCAACTCTGCTTTTCAATGATCCCTCGCAGTGTTACTGTACGCCTCCACATCCTGTCTCAGCGGGACATCGAAGGGAGTGAAATTGGCCCAAACTGTAGCATAACTAGCTTTTCTTTAACATCAACAGCTCGAGGTGCCTTATAAAACTTTACAATAATCCAAAATAAAACTAACAGCATGCGTCTGATGAGGTTTTGTCATTTTTTATATTTAGTTTCATTTATTTGATTTATTTTACATGAATACACATTAAATCACAATGCTCCTGAACACACCATAGTATATGTGATGCTCATAAAAATGCCATAGTACATTTTCCCTAAACACGTAATAAAATAGCTTGAACACACCTGAACGCACCATTTTCAGTGCTTTGACACTTTTTAAGTTTTACTAAACGTACCATATTTGACCTTGAGTCACATCCTCACATACATTCAACACACACCTTAGAGGTACCTGAACACACCACAGTACTATGTAATACACCTTGAATGCACTTAAACACACCACAGGAAAACCGAGGACAATTGTGATGCACCTGAACACACCACAGTGCTTTAGGATTTGACCGTGTTCTTTCAGTTCGTGACCTCTGATTCAGATTAATACATCTGACTAACTGTTTCTGTGTGTGTGTCTGTGTGTGTGTGTGTGTGCGTGTGTGTGCGTGTGCGTGTGTGTGTGTGTGTGTGTGCGTGTGTTTTCAGGACTATCACAGGAGCTCGGATCACCTCTCTGCCCGCTTCAGTTTGCGAGCAGCTTCCAAACCTTCAGCTGCTGTGAGTTAAAAGAGTTAAAACTGACAGAAACAGAAATGATAATGAAGCGCTGATTCAAAGACAAAACAACATTTTTTAAATTATAAAAAAAAATTTTGATCAAAACACTCTTCAACATCATCAGACATCATAAAGAGCATTTTTATCTGTTTAATTTATTCTATATAACAGGTTGAAAACCTAATAATCTTCATACTGAAATATGCAACACTGATTTTAATTCAGTTTTTGAGCTATCCTGGACTTCACTTCTTTATGTCAAGTGTTTGCAATGTTTAAATCAGTGTAACTGTAGAATAACAGATAAATTGAGTTTTTATTTGCTGGTGGGAAAACTGTATTAATCATCAGGGGCTGTGTGAGATTCTGCACAACAGCTAATTACAAACAGTCAGTTCGTTTGATCGTTCATCCGTCTGTCACGTTATTGTAGTTTTTATTAGTTAAAACTGTCGTAAATTTATTGCATCAGATTTTTGCTGATGCTAATTATCAGCACACACAGAGTGATGATGTCTGCAGGTGGAAATAAACAAAAGTGTTGCACTTATTAATAAGTAAAAAGCAGCTGATCAATAAAGTTCTTATAGTTTATCCTGAACATGAATATCTGAGATGTTTCACACACGAATATGAAGTGATACCAGCATCCCGATCTGATCTCTTTGTTCATATTTTTGTTTTGCTTTGAGCTCCTGTTGACGTATGATGCGTTCAGGGACTTTTCAGCAGTGATGACAACTGAATTTCTCTCTGCAGTGATCTCTCCTATAATCAGATCCAGACTCTGCCCAGCTTCTCCGGCTGTGAGAGCGTTCAGAAAATGTGAGTTTCGTTTTATTTCAGCGTTTTCATGCGACACTTTATGTATCTACCGTATTTATAGTGTGTTTATATGTGTACACACTGTAGATACTTTCTCAATTAGGCTCTTTTTAGTTCTGGTTCGTGATTTTTCACACTCAGATATCTAATCTGCCTCACAGTCGCTGTATTCTTACGATGTTACCGTAGTAACCAAGAAAGTACAGCCAGCTGTGCATTATGGGAATAATTAGCACTGTTGTAGTCTGTGACCGACCAATCAGATGGCTCAGAAATAACTGTGTGTGTGTGCTGTGAAACAGACTGATAAATGTGACGTAATGGAAATATCAGAGCTAATGTGTGTGTGTGTGTGTGAGTGTGTGTGTGTGTGTGTGTCTTTTGCAGTGATCTGCACCATAACGAGATAGAGGAACTGGAGGAGAACACCTTCCACGGTCTGATGTCACTACGCTCTCTGTAAGAACACACACACATTCATGCACGCACACTCACACACACACACACACACACACACAGGTTTAATTAGGCTGCAGATCCTGAGCGCTGATCCGAAGATGCCCTCTTTAAACACTTCCAAATGGAGACACACTCAGATGCAGGTGGTCTGGTTTTGATGGGGCAGGTACGATGACACAGTTTGGACCCGAGTCAGAAATCTACACAGAAACACTGCAACTGATACTCAGAAAGAAGTAATCTAATTACTTTAGATCTTTTACTTAAGTAAAGGTAGTAATACCACAGTCTAGAAACACTCTGTTATGAAGCATCAGCATGAAAAGAAACATAAACTTTGACTTTCCTTGTGAAGTATTAAGTAAATAAAATATTGTACTTTTCTGTGTTGATGTTGATTAAACTACAGTAAGAGAGTTTGTAATAAAAGTCTCCAGAAACTCGATGGCGACCAGTTTTAACATTAACAGTAAAGTTTTACTCTGTCACGCCTCCCTGAACATTTTGACTTATTTTATTATCGTATTATAGAAATAAGAGTCTTACACAAACACTCTCTTTTATCCTGGATTAGAAACAAAGAGTGGCTGTTAAAGGGGAACCCGTGCTTAATCCACACGAACACGCAGGTCAGCGCAAGAGGTTACAGGGAGATTAAATAAACTGAAGGAAAGCTGGCTGGCAGGAATATCTCCACTGAGGGTTGCCGGTTCAATTCCCTCTCTGCCGCTCTGTTTGCAGGGATTTATCCTGGAACAGACTTTCATCAGTGAAGCCGAACTCTTTCTCTGCTCTGCCGGCGCTCACCAAACTGTGAGTCACACAATCATCTTTGCTTTATGTTCAGGTAGTTTTTTTTTTGTGAAATTTTAATACTTTTATGTCTTTGAAAACGAATTTAAATGTGAGTATTTCACAGAACAAATGAAAATGTCTCTTTGGTTTGAAATAAAAGTTTTATCTTTAAAAATGCAACATGTTTGATGTCATCTGTAGAGCTGTTCAAAATACTACTTGAGTAAAAGTACTTAGTTACTCTCCGATTCAGTTACAGGAAGTGACTTTGTTTGTTTCCTCTGCAGTGACCTGTCGTCCAATCAGCTGTCATCCCTGCCTCTGATTGGTCTGCAGAGTTTAACTCACCTGAGATTGGCTGGAAACACACAGCTGATGGAGCTGATTCCCCGAGAAGAGCTGCCCCGAGTCAGGTGAGCACACACACACACACACACACATTTACTCAATACTTTACCTAACCACAGTTTTGAAGTACTTTATTTTGTGCTATACTTCCAAATAACGTAGCACAAAATGGCCTTTTACTCCACAACATTTATTTGACATAATTAGTAACTTTACAGATTCAGATTATTAAAATAAAACATAAATCAATGAATAAATTATCGTTTGATATTATGGATTAATAAAGAGTATAAGTGAGTCGCTGCAATTAGCTCCACATTTACCATCTGAAACGTGCGATGCTTATATATAAATCTCTTATTAGAATCCTGTGATACACTTTATTTTGAAATTCCTCCTCTGTAAATAACAAATATATGAACTGTTTGTGTGTTCAGGGTGATGGAGCTGCCTTACGCCTTCCAGTGTTGTGCCTTCGTCTCCTGTGAGAGGAGAGGAGGAGGAGGAGGAGGAGGAGGAGGTTCATCCTGGGAGAGGGAGGAGGCCGCCGACTCTGCTGGGAAAGAAACCTCCATCCTCTCCAGCCAAGGTGACGACAAACACACATTTATAGAAACAACACACACAAAGACAAGTGTGGAAAATGGCTTCAAGATTTGATTCAGTTTGGTCCAATATTTTATTTTATTTATCAGATAATATTACAAACCACCAGCAGAAATAGTTCGATCACAAGAAGCAGGTAGAGGAAAGTAAGTGTTACACTACATTTCAGAGGTAAATGTACTTTTCACTGCACTTCAAACCAAAATAAAACAGTGAAGGGTGGCTTAAATGATGTTTCAAAATAAAAGCCCTTGAGGACTGACGTTCTGCTCTCCTTGTTCAGTAGATCAGGACTGGGACGATTTTCTGATGGAGTTTGAAGATGAGCCCAAACTTCAGCACTCTGTCCACTGCAGCCCTGCACCAGGTAAGTTAATGAAAGTGAATAAAATATCCAAAAAAATACTGCTGGCACTGATTTATTATCAACTATTTTTACGTACTGACACTACAATTAAGAAATTATTAAAACAAAAGAAAGTTGGAACGAATTGATGACTGTAAATTTTATCATTTAAGTCCTAGAAAGTCTTTAGGAGTTTTGATATGACTGGAATTATTTTTTAATTTCTTAAAGGACAAATCCATTTTCCACATCCATTAATATCTGTAATTTATTGATGATTTATCTATTGATTGATGGTTTAATTGTCCTCCAGGACCGTTTCGACCTTGCCTCCATCTGCTCGGCAGCTGGTTGATCCGTGGAGGGGTGTGGCTCATCGCAGCGCTCTCATTGGTCAGCAACAGCTTGGTCGTCCTGTCAGTCTACTTTTCGCCCGCCTCCTCCGTCACAACGCCAAAGCTGCTGATCGGCCTGCTGGCTCTGGTGAACGGCCTGATGGGAGTGTGGAGCGGCTGGTTGGCGGCGGTGGATGCCTGGACGTACGGCAGCTTCTGGAGGTACAAAACCAGATCATGCAGACTTCTGGGGACACTTGGGATTATGGGGACTCTTCAGCTAGAATCTTTGGCATCTTTGTGTTGCAGGTACGGGGCGAAGTGGGAGAGCAGCTTCCTGTGTCGACTCAGCGGCTTCCTGTGTGTGTTTGCGTCGCAGACCGGCCTCTTCCTGCTCACCGTCGCAGCTCTGGAGCGATGCCTGGCCGCCGCCGCCACCGCTCGCCACCACGACAAACCTGACGGACGCGACGGTGAGAAATGCGAACACACAAACAAACACACGTTGAAGGTATTTTCCATCTCACGTCTGATCTCCTCTCCCTGCAGGTCGCTCTTCGTCGCCACTCTCCGTTCGTCTGGCCATCTGTTTGTGTTTCTTGTTGGGTCTGGCCGTCACGCTGCCCCCCCTGCTGGCCGGACAGAGTAGCACCTCCCTTTGTTTGCCGATGCCTTCGTCCTCCTCCTCATCCTCCCTCGCCTTCTCTGTCTCGTTGGTGCTCCTCGACTCTTTATGCTTCCTCCTCATGACGCTCGCCTACACTCGCCTCTACTGTCGAGCCAACAAAGCTCCGCCCGCCGATGAAGAGGAGGCGGCGCTGACTCGACATGTAGCCTGGCTGCTCTTCTCCGACTGCCTCCTCTACCTCCCCGTCGCCTTCCTCTCCTTCTCCTCCCTGCTGCGGCTCGCCACTGCTGGGCCAGAGGCGGCGAAAGGCGTCCTGCTGCTCGTGGCGCCGCTGCCGGCCTGCGTCAACCCGCTGCTCTACATCCTCTTCAACCCGCTTGCCCGGCAGGAGCTGGCAGCGCTCGCCAAGCGCACCTGTGGGGCCGTACCCAGACTCGGCAGAGGAGGAAGAGGAGGAGGAGCCGGAGGAAGGTCGAGGCCTCAGGCGACAGATTCAACGTACGACGAGGACGCAGAGAAACAGTCATGTGACTCGACGCAGGCGCTGGTGATGGTCGGAGGCACGAAGGAGGAAGAGGAGGAGGAGAGAGGAAGGAGCGAGATTGAATGCTCAGAGGCGTTTGTTCCTCCTCATCATTAAACTGACACACACACACAAATATACAAACATACAAACACACAAGCACACAAACACAAACAAACAAACACAAACCTACAAACAGACGGGGTCTGAAGTTCTCACCTGCCAAAGCCCGAATATCTGAACCAAAAGTTAAAAAACATCAGTTTGATTGGTTCTGTGGTCTTTTTCTGTTTTTTCAGTGTTTTAGTGGATTTATTGGGGAGAAAGAGTTTCAGTGAAACTTCAACAACCAACCAGACGACCTCATTCTCTCATCTTATTTGTCCCAAACGGCCACCGTAGACTTTTTCAGTCAAAGTGAAGACGTTTAGATGTTTGGTTTTAACTTCTTCAAAAAAGGAACTGAGCCGCCCAGGTCGAAGAAATAAACAGAAAAAAATTTGCGCTAATTAACTTTACTATACATTTTTTTCTGTGTTCAAATTTTTAAAATGTAATTTTATTAACTGCAAATTTGTTTACATATTTATACAATTTACATTCAGCTTCACTAAAAAGAAGCCTGATTTATTACTGAATCTTCTGGAGCTGATTTATTTGTCAAAGTCTATTTTTTTTAAAACCTTCAGTGACCAGGAGAGGCCCAAAAACAGGTTTTGCCTGCAGGAGGCGACACCTGGACTGCTGGCAGGTGAGCTACAGACTTCAGTTTGGACACACACACACACACACACACACACACACTGATGGGACTGTGCGGTAGCAAATGTAGCAGAGGACGGTGAAAGAAAAAACAGACATGAAGGTGTTCGACATGTACTGTAAACACCGCCGGTTCAAGTCCAACTCTCTCTCTCTCTCTCTCTGTGTTTGTATTTGTCTCTCTACCTTCTATGTTTTGTTTTCTGTCGACCCGAGGCTTCATGCCAGATCACACACACACACACACAGTATTATAACCAGTCAGCAGCTTTTATTTTGAAATATGACACGAATCACAGCATTGTGTTACCAAACATCCAACCAAATGTTCGACCAAATGCTGTTGAGCATTATATCTGTGTGTGTGTGTGTGTGTGTGTGTGTGTGCGTGTGCATCCACAGCTAATGTGTTTTTGCGAGTGTGTGTGAAAACTGCAGCGTCTGTGTGAGTTTTGTCACAGAGTCGATTCCCAAAAACTGAAAACAGGAATCAGAAGACAAACAGGATTTTAAAAAGAAGCTCACGTTCACTGATGAAAGAAACTTTAAAATATATTTCATCATCACTATCAATGATTAATTATCAGCAGTTATACTAAATAAAACACACAAGAAACTTTATAGGAAAACGATGATCCTGCTTGGACAAAGTAAAGTTTCTGTTGCATCTAAAAATCAAATTACACTTTCTGCCGACCAAAAATGGAGAAAGAAAACAAAAACAGCATTAGAGACTCGGCGTGTGTGTGTGTGTGTGTGCGCGTGTGTACATATTGTTGTAAATACAGGCTACTGTGACAATCCTATTTTCCTTTGTGTAGACTGTGAGAAGTGTCTTTCTTGAAATGATGTTTATAGTGTTTGTACATACGTTTTGGCCTCATTTACACTCGTCACTTCAAGTGTCTTAAATCTGGATCAAATCCAGCTGCGATTGTTTTTATTTACACTGGTCACAATCGGTATTTACGTATTCATGAGGTGGATAATAAATCCATCTTGCCGTTTCTCGTTAGATGGAAATCTGGTCAAATTACAAAGTACTTTTTCTCAAGTCAGCTTTACTATATTTCTACTATTTCCATTTTCCACCACTCTGTACTTTTACTCCATCACATAAAAGGCAGTTATTGTACTTTACTTCACTACGTGTCTGACAGCTTTAGTTACTTTACAGATTGAGAGTAATAATCTAAATAAATTAGGATGTATTATTATAGATTTAGATTAAAACTTTATTGAAGGGGAAATCCACAAACTACCCAGCAGATAAGATATATAAAATATTTAAAATGAGCTCAAACTTTACCTGCTGCAACATTAAAGCGCTGAACACATGAATGCATCAATAATTACAATCAGATGATATAAAACATCTTATTCTGCATACTGAGTACTTTTGGACATTTGAAGAAACAGACACGTGAAGTGACTCGGTGTAAATGTGGTTTGTGGAGCAGCTCAGAAAAGTTTAAACACATTCTCAGTGTTTTTTTTATTGTTTTGTTAGAAACTGTAAAAGTTTCACACCTGCATGAGCGTGAAAAATGATCATCCTTCCTGAATGTGCTGCATGAATATCGAGGCCGGAAAAAGGTTGAAAAAATCTCAACTCAAGGTCCACTTACGAGATTTCAGCCACACCTCATGGCCTTCATCACCGGGTGGAGTTTTGGTCAACATCCATTGAGTAAGACATGAAATGTGGTTGAAAGCTCCAGAAAAATGATGATAAGTTGATCTTGTAAAACATTTAATATTCTGTATGTCCAGTGGAGGTTTTAAAAACAACCTACAAGTTGTATTTGTAAAAAAAAAAACAAGTTTCTGTGTTGTGTTTTTCATTTCCTGTTTCTGTATCAAAGCTTTCACCTTAATTAACATAATATGTGGGCGGAGTCCTGTTTGTGGCTCCGCCCACAGCTGCTGCCATGGAAACAGAAATAAAAACAGTTTTAATGTTGTGACAGTTTTACTTAAAAGCACTTAAAAAAGAAAAAAAACAAGCTGAGAAGTTTCTGTCGAAATGATTCAAACTCCGTCCTTTTTCTCTTCCTGTTGTAAACTTTTGTAAAATATTTGAATGTTTGAGTTATTTTAGTTTGTAAAATCCAGAGTGAAGTTTTAGTTTGTGACGCATTTATAAAACAAAATCGTGGCTCTAACTGCTCCGAGGTGTCTGTCTTTTCTTTCAGCTCAAGATTTCATACATTTATTGGTTTATTTAAGCTGAAATATTTATTTCAGCATTTACAATCATGCAGACAACTGATATATTCATTATT
>JAVQJZ010135400.1:0-19867 GCA_036025355.1 Leiopotherapon unicolor | reverse complement strand
TGGTGGTTATGATGTTATGATTCTCTCTGTGGCCTCTGATTCTCATTTGACAGCCAAAGACTGATTAAAGTCACCAATCAGCCTGTCGTTTGAATTATTTACCACACAGACAGCCATCGTGCATCCAAAAAGAAAAGGGGGGAAGACTTTAAGGCCTCTTTTATTCAAACATCAGTTGGTTGACAGTGAGATATACACAGTTTGAACTATAGGTGACATGAAAAGATAAAAAATATGCTGTACTCTTGGCCGGCTGACGAGAGTACAACCAATCTATTAGCCTGTATTTATAGCGGGTGTTATAAACTTAGCTGAAGTGAAGGCTTGAGGAGTTATGAGAGCAGGCGACATGTTTGGCTCACATCTGAAATCCCAGGAAATGTTCCAGTGTTTAATGATCTCAATACCTCAACAATTAATACTGAAGGAAACAGTAATCACTATTGACAGTGACGATCAAACTTCTAAATTAATGTGTGTCTGAAATTTTAGGTTTGATCGTACTGTGCGTCCTTGGAATATCGATCACATAAAGGACTTTTCTCTCGGCCGGCTCTCGGATTGGCTGAGATGGATGGGACTGTGGGGGTAATGGCTGGTGAACAGAGTGATTTTCCATTATGCCAGAGTCAAAGTGAAGGGAGGAGGGCATCTGAGAAATGACCAAATTGGGCATTGTTGATCGCATCTAATTTATTCAGCCTGCTCTGCTCTTTCAGTCTGTCTCTGTTGAGGGAGGAAAAAAAAACCCATATTTCCTTCAGGCAACAAACTCTCTCTGGACACAAGGACGTCACTTCACTTGATAGTTGCTGCATGCAATGTCGGTCAGTTGTGATCTTGTTACACTGTGTGACGTCCAGGAGTGATACTCTAATAAAATGTTAAGTGCATTTTTTTTTCTTTTGGTGCACCCAGTTCAACTCAACTTTTTTCTTTCAGTCATGGTCGACTGCCACAAGAGTATAACTGGGGCTCAAAACTTCTAAAATGGTTTTCAGAGCAGCTGCTGATGGAGACGGCATCGATAGGTGACTTGTACTGACAATTTGCCCGCTGTAGCGTCCACCTCACTCGCGACGGTGTTTCAAATAGCTTTCGTTAATTCGCATGCTTGTGACCTCCACCGATCTGACGAGCTAATTGGGAACCAGTGAGGCAATAATTTCCTGCATTTCCTTCCCACAATGGCTGTGAACTCAAATGTGTCTGACTTTATTGCAGCACTTATCCTGCAGAGAGAGCAGAGATGGCATAGTGACAATTACAGGTACGTTTTCCTCAACTCAAGCAAAGTCTGCATTTATTGCTCCGTTAGTGAATTCCTGCCATCACCTCCAACTCCAGACTTCCTTGCAATCAAGTCCCTCATTCAAATATTCCTACATCCCATGATCTCCCTGCCCTGTATTCTTTGAACCAATCAGTTGCTGCTACTGTAAATTTCCCATTTAACTTACTACTGGAGAACCTCCATCATGATCTCCAGATTGTTTCAGGAGATTCAACTGAGATTCTGATTTCCATCTTTTTTATTGGCTTTCCACCACCACCACCAGGACCAGAGTCCTGAGGGATCCTGTCCCATTCTGCCTTCATGGACCCTTGTATAATGAAGACACTTGATGGGGTCCCGAGACTTTCTCTGTGACTATTTCTACCCCTGCACATTGGACAATTGATCTCAATATCCACTCTCCTTCATTGATGTGCGCTTCTCCCTTCAATTTAACGGTTGCTGATATATCGGCTCCCAGGCTGCTCCACTGAAAGTAACTTGCCATGATGTGGACGACATTTGGCAACAGACAACTAAATGACACAAAATTGGCCCCAAAACACAAGGATTAGCATTTTCTTTTAAAGGGGGGGCTTTGAATGGTGTTGTGTGGATTTGTACTCCTTTTGCTTCCCAGTGCTTAGCTCCTTAAATTGTGGCTCGAACTGACAACACCCTCAGACCAGATCAAGGTGAACTGACATTCAGCGGCAACAAAAGGAGAAAATTAGAGCGATGGAATAGAGTCATGTTTGGCACGTTTCCAGCCTAAGCATCTTAGAAAAAGTTCTTGAACAATGTCCTGCTGGTGCCATTCAGTAGTGGGATTACTTAATACGATTACCAGAGCTGCCAAATCAACCGTGGTGAATGTAGCCCATAATTACAGCGAGAAGATGAGGAAGGTGTATGACAGAGATTAGAAAAGGTGAACTCCAGTGAGCCATGCAAAATATGTCCCTGTCCACATCAAAACACACTCACTGGGTTTGCAACTGGACTGTTTCATAACGTTTCTTAATTTGATGAGTTTCTGCAGTGCATAAAAGTTACAGGGCTTGCACATTATATTATCTATCCTTTCTTCCAAGTGTACTTGAATTCCAGCATGCTTTCACAGTGCTCTCTGGTTAAAAGGGTCATTACACCCAAATTAATAATCATTTAAACCAAGGGTCAGTGAAGTTTGGGATTATTTCAAGTAACAAAAGACATTTGTCAAGAGTTTTGAAATATAATTATACACTGCCTGCCATAAACAAAATCAACATGAATCTAATAAATTTTCATGGCAGTCCCTCTGTTAGCTGACATTTTTTCACTAAACCTCATGGTATTGGATATCATTAATGGACCATTAATTTGGTCCCAATTTATGAAATCTTGAAATATTTCACCGGATAAGAAAGATTTTGACCTGTTTGGTGGAGGAAAAGATTAGGGAATTATCAAAGTTAATAGGTTTCATGGGCACATTTTCAATCTGTTAAAAAAGTGACAAATCTGGCAGCATCTCCATCTCTGGAAAAAAAAAACTATTGTCTAAAAGTCTGTTCATTTCCAATAATAAGCACTACAGACAACCACCAGCACTGCTAGATAACACTAGTGTTTAAGTCTAAAAGCATCGGTCGTGATTTTTTATTTCTACTTTATTTTTACTTTTAACCGAACATGACAGACCTCACTTTCACTGCCTCGTTTTTTTTCTCCCGAGCGTGGATACCATTAATTTTCATCACATGTCACATAGATGTTGACATTTCATTTACTCGACTCCACTGGGCTTCACCTCAAATCAATTGCAGGCACCTGGGCGATATGGTAAATCTTCCTAACAGGCATGCCCTTAGGGGTAAATGAAAGTGAATGTTATATCCTCTTGAGGTAGATTTGCAGTGACAATATGTAGAGTGGGCAAAT
Organism: Leiopotherapon unicolor; assembly: GCA_036025355.1. Lineage (NCBI taxonomy): Eukaryota > Metazoa > Chordata > Actinopteri > Centrarchiformes > Terapontidae > Leiopotherapon > Leiopotherapon unicolor. The sequence continues at coordinate 16,665 of JAVQJZ010135400.1, read as the reverse complement.
GGAAATGAGACCCCAAAGATGTTTACTTCTTTATTGTGATGGTGGAGAAAGCGGGATTCTCTTGATGAAACGTCAAAATTTCCGTGCGATCGCGAACCCGTTGAATTAAGATGTAAGAAGTAAGGACACATCTGGTTTCTGCATGCTTTATGTGTTTGAACCCCGTGGATATGCAATTGATCAGTCCACTCACTCGGGCTCAGTCCTAATCATCATCCATCTAAAGTATTGATTAGGTTACTTGAATAAGATACAATTGACAGCTGTGATTTAGCTGACAATCTGTCTTCACTGACAGCCTTGAGGAATTAGTTCTTCTGTGTTAGTGTCTGGTTTTTTTGTTAGTTTTGACGTTTTTCTATAATATTCAGATGTTTGTGTGATTTCACGTTTTCAATAGTGTCGCTATGCTTATTTTTCCTCGAAGAAACTGTCAACCAGTGCGGAATAAATCTATTTTGACACCTAAATGTTAAACGAATTAATCTTTTGCGACACAAACTGATTAATCATTAATGTGCTCATGTGTTTTTTTTGTTTTTTTTTCAGGCCTCACTGCACACTAGGTTGCCACTTAAAAGAGCGGGCGCGTGTGTTTCCGTGTCTGGCATCTCATCATGTTGGCTCACTCGCAGGAAGTGCAATCTGTGCACATGTCTATCCCTCAACCAGTGTTCAAGCCATTTCATAAAAGAGTGCACAAAGTCAAGGCTGTTTTTGTTGCAGCGGACCAACAGGTAATAAGATCCCCAATGAGATACGCACAAGGTCTTTAATGTCAAAATAGAAATATCTAGTTCCTGTATTGCCTATATCCCAAGGAGAGAAATGAGCCTTATCTCAGAGGAAGGTGGCCATCCATCAGCAATTTCTCTCAGTTTATCAGCCTGCCCAAGTCGCAACGCACAATGATGTCAGGCATTAATCAAACGCTGACACCTCACATTCAGGACTGAGACATGTACCCTTTTTCTCGCTGCCCAAATCTGGTCATTGTCCCGCTGAGGCTCTCTTTCGGTGCAGCGCGCCAGTATCTGACAGCTGGAGGATTGTGCCGGAGCCATGTTGAAAGAACACAAAGTGCAGAGAGCGAACACTGAAAATCCAAAAAAGCGCCATGTTAAAGCTCTTGTACCTCAGCCACTTCATTACAGTTTTATTCTCACGAATCAGTTGCAGAAGTGCTCTCAGAGGCTGCCCCCCTCGCAGAGAGCAAAGACAAAGAGGCTGTTACATTTACTGTGTGTCACCGTGCAGGGAATAATGGTGTCTCTGAAAAATGCAGCCCGATGGGGAGAGACAGAGCGTCTTGAGGTGGAGTTGGTTGTCTCTTCTCTTAGACTCCCCACCGACCGTCATTCTGTTTAGAAATTACTGAGTGCTATTGATGTGCAGAATCGAAAACCCTCACAGGGACGAGGGTTGTCATAAATCGAACATCTTGGACACTGCGGCTGGCTGATGCTCTCCACGGGGCGATATTCATGTCAAAACATTAATCTAACGTGGGAAGCCAAAGGTTTGTCTATGTAGAATAGAAATTGAATAAAAGTCTGTCACTGATGTGAGCGTTTGATTCAACCTCGGAGAATACTTTAACTCTTGTGGTTCCTCGTTAAACCCTTTGGAGGACTTGATTTTTTCAGATGGATGAATATCTGGATACAAAATAGCAGGGAGCCAGATGTGACCCTGGAACACAGCCCTTCACTCCCCCTCCGCTTTCAGAGAAAAAGGATGTTTTGCATACACTGTTGGTTGAACATGATGATTTTGTGGGAGAAGTCATTGCAGGACATTCAAACTTTTTGACCAGAACAGTGGAGCTGAAAAGTTTATTCACTACGAAGCTTCCATACTTAGGACAATAAAAGAATAGATGCTGGATGGATGCACTGTACATGAAGCCTTGTGGTATTTTAAATGTATTCCCCATGGTTATTGTGTGTACTGTACATTGACTTTGGGATTATGGAACATCAGGGGGCATGTACTATTGGAAATGCAGTTACATCCAAGTAACTCCTGTTTTGCCTCACAATCGTCAATTTTACGCACTTTCATTTACTGTGATGGAGAGCAGCATTTGCAGTTGGTAGACTGACTTTATTACATCTGAAACTCGAAAGAGAGAACACAAATAGGTCAGACTAACCAATCACTGTCCCTGCTGTCTCCATGTAATTCATAGTTATAGTGATGCTACGGCAGCTAAATGAGCATGGCTCGAAGCTACGCCGTACACAAAATGTGTATGACGTTCTTTTTTTTTTCCCCCATTAATGCAACTCAAATCCAAGATATGGTCTCCTCTTGTGTGCTTAGCATGTCCCAAATACATGTGCAAACTACAGTCCCACTTATTCAAAATCTTTTTTTTTTTAATCAAACCTTGATTATCCCAATGATGCTTCTCTCAATCATCACTCAAGAAACAAGCAGCTAGTAAAACCTGAATGAATGGCAAAGATCATTTTCATATGAGCCTTCCTTTCTTTCTTTATTTTGTACTTTATTTTGTTATAAACACAGCTTCAGAGAGAGAGGAGAGAGTGAAGATAACTTGAGAGCTGACACTTTAAGATGCCATCTTTTTTCTTTTTTTCTTTATGATTCAATTGAGCATTTTATTGTCCAGCACTTCAGTCATCATGACTGATACAAAAACTTTACAGCAAAGTTTTTTTTTCTTTCATTTTACTGAGGTGTGACCCCTTTTCAATACCAAACTTCAAACCTTTTCTGCAGTCAAAATCATGAGAAATGTCAGCAGCAGTGCAATTACAGGTGGCATGCTACCTTTCTCTCTCTCTCTCTTTCTCTTGCTCTCTCTCTCTCAGCTGCCATCTTGAAGAGTGAGTAGTCACGCAGAAAATTACATTTCTCATGTTACTCACACACTAACTGTAACATGTATGCAAATTTTGGCGCTTGAGAATCTTTCACTGACTTGGTGGGAAAGCAATATAGGTTGTAACAGAGGATTATGTACAGCATATAATGTGTGTGTGCGCTGAAAGGTAATGTGTGGCTTTTACGAGGGTCTATCGTTGCGATAATAGCCATGATGAATAGCAATGATCTGAGAGAGCGGCCTTACTGTGTCCCTGCTGCTCAAGCTCAAACGGCCAGCCACCCTTTACGATGGCCCTTCACCCCGCCGCTGACAAACACAGATAATTCACCCTTTTGTCATTAGCAGTGTGTCGATCTGAACGGCAGTCGTGTAATGTCTCTCCCTGGTTGCTTTAACATCGCTCTCCTCCCTCCCTCCTCCGCCCCCACCTCCAAAGACACATCAGGAGACTCTGACTGCAGCGTCTCTATTGTGCAGTCAGATTAGCAGCTCTTAGGTGAGGAAACATTAGAGTCCACATTTAAAGCAGGAACACTCACGTGGCTGTGTCTCTGTGGATGGTTATGTCTGGGCATCTAAACCTACCCTCATTAAGATAACCAAAATCTTTCCCAAATTTTTACAATACTGCACTTACCATGCTGGAACTGGTCGTAAACGAAACAGAGTGTAATTCAGTGATGAAATTGGAAAATGACATAGATAAGAAAAGAAACAATGTATGAACTGTAGCTCCTCGTCAGAACGAGGCTTTTTACACACACAAACAGATGCCCAGAGAGGTCATGTGAACACGGACAAACATCAAATGTATTTCACATCTCTGCGGCTGGCCCCCGTCGTTGACTCACTATTACCGACCCCCTCGCTCTCGGATTACAGCTAAATTATCTGTCTAGATTGAGATAACTTCCACTAATCAGCCATTCTCAGATCCACGCTGATCTCTGCCCAGTGTGACGGCAGCTTGCACGGTCATCTCTTTCCCCACTTTTTCCACACAGAGGGCAAATCTATATGACATGCATAATTCACGCCGCCGGCGCCGGCACCGTGGATAGATTTATCATCACGCGCTGCCCAAACGGCGCAGTGTGAATATGTGTTTTGTGGAAAGGAGTCGCCATCCATCTCCATGTCCGAATACAGCTGGATTTGGCAACATGTGTGCAGTGTGAGTAATGCTCGATGCAAATGCAGCAAGATGAATGGATTTTTATTGCAAAGCCTGAGGTCACAGGTTGCTATCAAGTGAATATTTAGAGATGTTCCCGCGCAGAGAAATTCCCATAGGTGCAGTCAGAGACAGAACTGTAATCAATGACCTGGTTCCAGTAATTACTGTTTACTTTAACTCATTATTCTCACAGCTTTGATTAAGCAATAGCCCTCATGTGAAGGATACGCGGCCTTAATTGGTGGTTGCCGGGACGCGTATCTCCCGCTCGCGTTGTGATGCACATTGGGAGGAATGGAGGTCAGGAAGTGAGAGACGCCTCGGGCAGCTATTCTTGGCTCTGCCTTTGAGTCATTCACATTCTCTAATTGTCCGACGAGTCGACATGTGACGGCAGACGAACAGCATCCTTTTTGTCAGGCAAAGCAAAAGGCGAAGGCGGCAAGTATGCTTCACGTGGCGGAAGAGAATGGCTCATATGTTGACATTTACAACCATAATTAAAGCCAAGGACGGAAATGATCCACGCAGGGTCAGATGCTCATTACTCCCAGGTGGCTACACACAAAACATGCACAAGTATACACGGCTCTGCACGGCGACGACTCGATCCTACACACGGTTTAGCTGCTCCGCATGCATTTAGCCGAGCATCGCTAATCCCACCCGGCTGGGAAATCTGCTCATTTCAATCACTGAAATCCTTAGATGATTAAAATATATTACCGTGTCAGAGAATTTAATACTCGTAATATTAAAGATGTATGTATGCACATAAATCCCCCGTCGCCTCCTGCGTTTTGATTAGGAGCCGAGAGGGAAAACGTAGGTAACAAATAAAATGTATCAAAGGGGAATTTTAAGCAGAACAAAGTTGTTATTAGAATACATTTGCACATCATCGCTTTATTTGCTCCCAAGCACATACACGAGCGCGCCACCCAAGGCTGAGCGGAGTCGGCTGTCGCATCTAACTTATCAAGTGGGAAATGCCTCTCAGCCACTTGTTTCAGTCTCGCTGGCAACAGTGGACATAAGCTGAGCTCTGGTCTTCAGGGTGAAGGACTTTTTTTTTTTTTGCATGAAAGGCACTGTAGCTTCGTGGTCTTCTGACATCAAACGGGATGGAAAGCAAAAATAACAGAAATCTGTAAGTTGAGCAATCACTGTAATTAAGCCAGCTGAAACAGTGTTTGCCATATTATTAATGCACAGATCTGCTTTTCAATAATTCAACATCAGAAACGCAGTACATCCCTCCTCCTGCTCTCACAGCCAATCCCACCGCATTCCCCAGACTCCATTCATTAAAACGCCCTCAGAGTCCCTCGTCTGCAACCAGCATCCAGTCCCAGCGATTCACTTAGCCACAGGCCCCCGCTGCGTTTGCTTGCGCAGAACCTCCTGTCATGACGCTCGCTGGGTGTGGGAAAAAAAAAAAAAATCCAATATCCAAGTTCACCAAATTTTCTGTTGCTCCTGCATTCCCAGTTTTACAAGAGAGCAAAAGTGTGGTGTTTTGATTGAACGCACTCAAACAAAAAAAGCAAAAAAGGCCCTAAAAGACAGACAGCACCCAAATATGTTGAACATTTGCCTTTCCGTGTGAATCCACATTTCTGCCACTGAATCCACAAGGTGCTGGTTGTGTTTGTTTTTGTGTGTGTGTGTGTGTTAATCACTTGCAACCGGCTTTCTCTCTCTCATTTTCATGGGTAATTGGCTATGCAGCACATGGAACCAGAGACCTGCGGGCGACACTGAGGAAGGGGAACACTGGGATGGAAGAAACTGAGCTCACTGAAGCATGTCAAATATTTTTTTTTCTTCTCCTCCCTCTTCCTTCCATTCACTTACTCCATCTTGTTGTTTGCTTAATAATTTTTGCACCGTCCCTCCTCACTGTCCTCAAACACGCCATCTTTTAACTGAACTGATATGTATTTTATATATTTCAGAATATTTCAAAATATCCGTCTCGAGCCGTGCAGGTCTTTCCTCCATCTGTCTTGACTCCCTAATTTCCCCCTCATACTCACTCCTACTCAGTCTGTGAGTGCACCCATATCTCGATTAGACCTCTGGAAACGCCTGTGCAATTTCCTGGAAGATTATAGTGATGGATTTACACAATATCAATCAGAGCAAATGTGGGGCTCGAAATAGCCTTCCACCATTGGTGAGAACTTTTTTTTTTTTTGAGTGGTGGTCAAAGACCCCACCAGAAATAAGGGCAATCACACCCCCCACTTGCTCCTGAATTCTTCTCTGAGCTCCCCAGTTAATCATTTCTGAATTGTGTAGCTTCTTTTTTTTTTCCTCAAAAAAATGATTGTCAAATTGACTTACTTTCAATTACATGAAATGTGCAGTTACAAAGATTTAAAACAAAGAAAAAAAAAAAAAACGACGTCACAGATATGCGGGGCACCTGACAGCAGATGAAGATGAGCTGCTCCCTGGTGACTCCTCATCTAAAGCGAGCTGCGCTGCACGCTTGCTCTCTTCAACAAGACGCCCTGAATGAGGTCACGTTCCTCTGACCTCGGGGCATTATTACCCTGTAATCATGTGTTGCTCTGCATGGCTACATTTGTTATTTCTCGCTGACAGCCTAATGTTAGAAGAAAGCAATTTTACCTGATGGATGGTCATAAGAGGGGGAGAGGCTAGATCAGCTTCATGCCTCGCTGGTGAATTATGCACCACAAAATCCCATAGATGCCCGAACCGGCTTGCCGGCAATACCTGCCTTCTCAAATATACTGCCAGTCTGCCTGCTTTACACGCTGAGTTTATTATTGCCTTAGCTGTGAGGACTTTGCAGCTTGTCAGAATGTGCATGAGGCCTATTCATTACCATAGTATTTACTTGTCCTCCTAAATCAAACAGGCTGTCAGTCCTTACATTACTGCAGCACGATGAAAAATTGTTTACTTATTTTTGAGCAGCATAGCTCGGTGGACTGATTCATAGGTCTCAGGCCATTCATGATCACAGAAATCAATCGGGGCTGCTCCTCTGGCCCGCACTTTGACACGTTATCCCTATTGCCGCCAACAGACAAAGTGGGCCTCCTCAATCTTGTCACTTTAAGTGCAATCAATACTGGTTCCCCACCGACCGAATGCCTCTGAATACCAGCACCCCCCCACCCATCTCCACACACTAGGTTGAACATTTCAATCAATATCTGACTAGGGGCTAAAAACATCTGCAGAAGCAACAATAAAAAGCAAGGCTGAATTAAATGCTCTACAACATGCCGGTGACGACGCACTCTGCAGAAATGGCAGCGCAATGGAAAGGGAAAAAAAAGAGACCTCCAAATACAACTCTCGTGTTGTTAAAAAGTCTCAGCACAAAAGCAATTTCTGCAAAAAAAGAAGAAACAACTCACTTACAGGACTGAGCGCGTATAAAGTCGGCCTTGCGAATCAAATATCACTGCTCAATTAGCGCCACAATGCAATTAGCAGAACATAGAGCTTTTTTTTTTTTTTTTAATCTTTTTGAACACAGCTTTTCCAGAGGTGTTTTTCCCATAGTAAATCTATTATTCCCGCAGCCCCATACATCACTGAGGACAATTCCCAATGTATGTCTTGCCGTCGCCTTGCAGACGGCCCCAATCCATAACAGCAAGCCTCTGGCCAACGTACCTGTAAATTAGTCTACCTAAAAAATTCAACAAGCCCAGGGAGAGGTTTGATGTGTGCATCTAGGTGTATTAATTGCCTCGAGGATCATGAGACACGGACCTCCACTCCCTCATGCATATTTGACACTTCTAGCGGGCCCCCGGTTGCAGCTAATGGATGATGTTTGGTACTGTCTTGCATATGCATTAGCCACCACAGTATGAGTGGGTATGGGGCGGCCACATCCTCATGCGTGCCGATCTGTCTGAGCATGTGAGTTGACTCTGTTATCTCGAGCCAGCCGGGGCGAGCGTGGGGCTGGGTGGTCGGGTGGCCTGTTCCTAATTGGTGCGACTGCTCCCACTGCTCTTGCCCTCAAAGGCTGGCGCTGCCCTCTCCTGTTAATCTGTGCCAGGGATTTGTCTGGCTTGACACGGAGCTGACCTGGCAGTCCTTTGGGGTGTGTTGTGCACACAAGCACAGACTGAGGGGGGGAAAAAAGTAGAGATGAATATACAGTCACTTAGACACAAGAACAGAGACATGAGCTCTTGAGTAAGTGGGAGACGCAGATATGCAGTTAGACAAATGCACACACGCACACACACACACACACACACACACAATCTTGGTCTCAGTGAAATGAAAGAGCCGCAGCTCCATTTGAGATATGGTTCTGGACAGCATCGCTATGATGAAGAGGGAGAGCTCTTGACAGTGTTGTTGGTGGAACGGCATCAAACAGTGGTGTGAGTAAGCGTGTGTACGTGCAGATGCCACGTCTGCTGATATGTCCACACACACACACTCTCTTTCTCTCTCCCACAGCGAGGAGGGAGGCTGTTGATATCAAGTGCTCGCACATTGCCATACACGACGTACTTTTTCGAGCTCAGAGATTGTCGGGCATGAGACAGTGATACCTGATCTGACAGCTTTTAAAATTTCCGAATCGCTTGCTTTTGGGTGACCAAACGCATTATTGTAAACTCAGCTATAATCTTTTTTATGAACTATTAAACAAAAACAACTTAAATGTATTCCACCAACAAATCTTTAAACTGAACCATTCATAACTTTTACCTCTAAAACAGACTATAGTGAGCTTTGGTCATATTAAGATATATTTTTCTGTTACAGCAAAGCACAGCTGAGGCTAATGGGGATGTCATTCATTAAGTAGGTTTGGTCAGAAACCAAAGTGTTGGACAAACTCTAGTTTTGACCCCTCCATTAGGATTCATCCCATGGGCAGCGATCCAATAGTCATTACAGTCTGGACCGAAGAGGTGCACCGACATGCGCTGCCTTTCTCCCCGGAGCACTGCAGCGAGGATGCCTAAATCTTATGTCAATTTCGTATGCATTACCTGTGACTGACCACTTACCTGACATTATCTGAAGTTTCCACCTCAGTTAAACCCACCCACCATGTGCTCCAGAGCCTCTCGACTCTGAGCACCACACACTTTCTATGTTCAAGGTCTGATTTGTATCAATGCACACGGTGCGTAAGGATTCACAATGTTACTCTTCACTTCGAGGTCAAGAGCTGTTTTGTATATAATGACGGTAGATAAGCTGCCGCCACTGAAAAGTGAGGAAAAACATCACATACAGACACTGTAATAATGATACCACCGTTACTTTTAAGCCGTCTTGCACACAAAATTGTAGGTATCATGTCAAAAAACAGAATTGATGTGACCACAAACCATGAATGACCTGAATGCATAATGACCACATTATTTCACATTTATGATGAATACAGTGAGATCATTAATGTTGCCCGCCAGGTTCAGTGAAATGATTCAGCTTTAGGGGAGGTATGCAATATGTAAATATGTAATTTGTGTGTACATAAATTTCAGTCTGCTTCCAGTCTGATTCCCCAGGTACATTGAAATTCACCGCGAGCACTGACCCTCCGGTAGGTCAAATCATATCAAGACGCACATAACTCTTTTCAAATAACATTAAGGAAATGTAAATGTGCTAATACAGCGGGTGCGATACCTCACCGCCATATTTAAACAGATGGGCCATAATTTGGAAATGACTCATTCAGAAATCAAAGCTGCCGGATGAGTTTATCTCTTTTGGGGTTCGACTTGGTGTGAGTGTCGTGAGTAAACACTCGAAAGCTATCACTCCGCTGTCAGAGTGTGTTAGTACTTACGGCGGGTGTTAAGCAGTCCGCTGGGCTTTCTCGCACTTGGATGGCATATTCAGAGTGTTTTCGCTCAGTGTAGCACCAGAGAGGCTTCTTTTGATGGGAGGAAGCGATGGGCGTGTCTGGCTCCAGCTTCATGGTTCGTAGCCATGGCCACTGTTAGAAAAAGGGGGGAAAAAAAGTAAATGAGCGATGGGCATGCAATGTATCGCTGGCTTAAAGGCACCTTTATACTTTCTGCCAACACAACATTCATTGTATGCTCAAAATCCCTGATTAGCTTCAGTGACAGGCGCTCTTGCATGTTTGGTTTCACAAGGGGCTTCGCAGTCTTTACAATATGCTAAACTGTCTGCTGGCTGTAATGGGAAGATATGAGAGGTCTCTGCAAAAAAATAGTGTATTTCTAAAAGTGCCAAACTAATGTTGGCAAGGTTAGTATAAAAACACTTGTTTTTGGACAACTTGTCAAAATAGTCTGCACATAATGTTCTGCATCGTCACTGAATGTTGACATTGGGTGTCGTGCAAATCGTGCAAAGCAGGATCATCCAATCCTGACGTTGTCCTCCCTGGTCTGCACGCTGAGCCTGGGCCTGGGATTTAAGTTGCACTCCTCACTGCATGAATTATACAGTCCTCAATCCCAGCGAACCTGTAACCTCCAATATGCATAATGTCCACATCCTGCACGACAATCAAAGAAAACGATGGTGGCCCCTGACCGCCTCCGATGTAAATGACTGTGTCCCAAGTTCACTGTGTGTGTGTGTGTGTGCGTGCACCCTGTATGGCAGTGAGAGCCCTCTGAGACCATTATCCCAGAGAGCTGCAGCACTCTCACTCATATTTCCAGATGAGCCACTAACAGGAGTACCTCATGTTTAAATGCAAATTTCAGCCAAAGAGTCCCGCAGGTTCATAAATTTCTTTACCTGAGCCTTGCATGCTTATTACGAACAACTTTAAAGAAACTGCTGTTTATGTCTTTTGCATATGAAGAGCAAGAAGCAGCAATGTGTCACACCTGCTTGAGAGCTGCAGACATAACTTGAGTTGAGGAACTTGAGGGAGAGACGGGGGCAGCTGATAAAAGGATAAACCCTCAGGCTGCAATGTTTAGTACACTGAGTCCGCCTGTGCTGGCGTGGAGATGCAGTCACGATAACAGTGTGTTTATGGTATGTCGCGGCGCAGACGCGTCGGCCATCGCTGCCTGTTACACTGTTAGGACTAATCACAGAGCACGAGCCAGCAGAGAAATCGCAGAGGCGGCGCTTTTTAAAATGAAAACAGCTGCCTTGAAGAAATGAGGAGTGTTTGGACAGAATGCAAATACCAGCAGGGCTTTGGCGAGTGAAGGACTTTTTTTGAGGAGGGGGAAAGCTGGAGGGCGAAACATGTTGAGGGTTGCGTGACGCATCGCTGTTGTCTCACATTGTTAGACATTACATTGTCCAAGTGATTTCCCCCGTGGTGAAGATCTGCCTAATGATCTTTGTCTCTGGTGCTCTAATTCATTTATTATGCTAATAGGACGAGCCGTTAGTCTGATCAGACGCTGCATAAACATAAGTGTACTTCAGTGTTCCCTGATCATGTTGGAAGAGGATTTGAAGGCTCCTTGCAATTCCACTGCATTATAAGATGAAGATTATTCATAAAACCGTCCGATGGCGATAAGAGTTTAAAATATCTAATAGGCAGCCTTGGACGTGGATTGCAATCTCCCTCGCCAACGGACAGTTAATTCCCCCATGAGCAAATCTGGGAATTGTGAGTAACTGTGCAGTAAGCCTTAACGTATGCAGATAAGATGTACTGCACACTGATTGGCTTCAGGGTGGTGTGACCTAAGATGAGTTTCTTCGCTGCTCCGAGCGGTGGACTTGCTGTATGTGTGTGTTTGTGACAGTGGAAATGTCCATCAAGGTTTTGAAGAACAGTGTATGTTCTCCCCCAGCACAGCATGACCCGGACATCTGTTTTTTTTATTTTATTTTTTTATCCACACTCTATCACCTTAATCTCCCAAGAATTACTCCAGCCTCTGGGGAAGGGGGTGAGCAGTTATTAAATAAAGTGACCTGTGCAGCAGACTGTCATCACTGAGGAGAAGCAAACGTTTGGTGGAGAGCATGCTCTGTTGAACTGCTCTGACGCTACGTGGACCATAAAATCCCGAAATGTGTCTGGGCCCTGTAAAGGAGGAGGAATGAACTTGGTCTCTTGTAGGCTCAGTGGTGATTATCAGCTGGTCAGTGTGAGTAGCCTTCACTACTGTTTCTGTATTTCTTTTTTTTTGTTTTGTTCCTATTTTAACAAAGCAAATATCAGCGTTTACATTTTGTGGCCGGGATCTCCAAACTGAACTAATTTATCCCAGTTATCGTGAGGACAATCGCATTTCCCTCCGTTTTCACAGCCGTAATCAGTTACCTTCAAGATGCATATTAAATTTGATGCCTTAGAGCGGACTGGGCGGCCAACTAAATCACATTTACATCTGATTACGCCACTGAAAACACAGTTTGGAGATATGTTAGCACGCACCAGGATGGTCTGCCTGAACTTGCAGATTTCTGCCAAAGTAGTAGCTGTTTTTTATTCTTATTTCTCATTGATAACAGAGCTCATACATGTTTATTTTATTTGGCAGCTCGGCTATGGATTTCATGGATTCAGTTCCAGTTTATGTCGAGGGGAATGGCAGCCTGTGGGGGTGTAAAACACACCGCGTAAGTGATCTTTAAATTGATTGTTCATCAGCATCAGGGAGAAATAATGACTGCGGAATATATGGATGCAGTATCTGTGAAACCAATACACTTCTGAGGGGACATTTCAAAGCTGCTCACGCTGTCCGTTACTGGATGAGTCCGTTTTTTTAACAACAGGATGGAGCATGCAACTACAAGCGCTATAACTTGGTGTGTTGGGCTGATGAACATGTCAATTACAGCATGAACACACACTGCTAGACAAGCCTCCGTGTGTGGTTATCTTGTAAACAAACATGTTTGCAGTCACTGTAAATGACCATCAAGGTGCATAAAAAAATCTTATGGTCTTTATTTCTAGATGCACGACTTGTGCAGATATTTAGATGTGGTTGCCAAGGAGAGATTATTTATTAGTTTGTAAATTTGCCTTATTCCTACTCTATTTTTCTTTCAAGTTTTAGGCTAAAGGTGATTTATTATGGCACCATAAATACAGAGCTATACTTTTTTTCATTAAATGTATTCGTCTACTTTGATAGTTGGAGGTGAAGGTGTTTTTCCTATTTTTGAAAATGACTATATAAATGAAAGTCTGTGAATTGAGTTGCAGACTGATGAATGAGTCGACGACTGAGGCTAATTGTTGTCGTTCCGTGTAGGCTGTTGCTGCTTTTTCTTAGACGCTCTATCGCATCATTTGGATCCATAACATGGATAAACTGACATGCGGCAGAAGAACTAATTTTGAAGTTATGCAAACAGTCTTTGCCTTTTTAATGGTTCACTGTGGGTTACCTCTGCAAAGCAATATAGTCTAATTCCATTAAGTAGAGAACTGTACACAGAAGGAAGAAGTCAGTTTATGTAAAATGAGGAAAAAGGTGCTCGGTAAGCTAGATTAGATATCCGCGGAGATGAAATTGTTCATATCACATTCTCGTGTATCACAACTTCACCTCAGAATACCCCCTCAGTGAAATGACTGTTTCTATGTCTGATGACTTCCGCATCTGCACGAGATTCCCCCCAACCCCCGACAAGAGTGCTGCTTTAACTGCCTTATAACAAAAACATGCTCACACTGCTACAAACTGTCGGAAGCGCTTTGCAGAGACCTCGTCGAAAGCATAAGTAATAAAACAAGCCTTCCAGTGTTTCCATTTTTAAATACTCCAAAGGGAACGTCTGTAATGCAATTTCCTAGTACTCGTCGTCCCCTGACTGCAACCGCTGGGGCCCTTCAAGTGTGGGCTGCTGCTTTATTGCAACATCAGCATTACGATGGTGGAGGTGGTGGGGAGGGTTGCTTCTCCATGTCTGAACCTGGTCATAGATCTCGGTGGACAACTACACTGGCTCTTCATTATCTGCTCTCAGCCAGCCAGCATCCCAGCAGGGGGGCATCAGTCTGGATAAAAAGGCTTGATTATGTAACTGTCTGAAAGGCTGCTTGTCAGCCTATTTACAGGCCAATGCATCAATCTTCCACTGACTCCGCATCCCTTTTAGAATATCACACACTTCAGTATATGTGATGGATCTGCACGCATGGTGTATGGTTAATGTTTTCCGTGAAGCACCTGCTCTCTGATTGATCAGGAAATGCAAACAACAAGTTGCTAAACAGGCGCCCACAAGTGCCGACGTTTGTTTATCGTGTTTGTTGGCTAATGTGGATATGACTCTTATTTTCAAGTGAGTGGGTGTTTCTGCACCTTTTTTATATCTGTTGTTTGAGCTTTAAGGGACTCAGGAACGGCTGCAAGTGCACAGACGGCCATCGCTCCAGGTGCCGCCGAGATGAATGCAAAACCCAAACCAAACAAAGGGAATGATTAGTGGATCTGTTTAACCTCAGGGCAGAAGGCTCCCGTTATTAGACCGGAGAGTTTACTTAGCTATTTGCACTGCCGTCTGCCTTCCTCCAGTCCGCTCCCTCTGCAGTATCTCCCGACACAGTGCCACTCAGAGCTAACAGCGCTAATTAGGGAAACCACCAAAGGATTTTTTTTTTTTTTTTGCCGTAGAGCACACAAAGATATTCTGCCGTCATGATGCCTGTCTTGCTTCAGCGACAAGTCATCCGTGCCAATCATCCTGTCAGAATCTGTAATCGGCAGAACGTTCACTCAAGTGCTGCGTTTTGTTTGTCGTTTCTTTCTTTTTTTTAGATGTTTGTAATCGAGTATTTCCATTTTCTGTTACTTCCTGCTTCTACTCCAATAAAGCTTGACCGTTTAATTAGTTGGATCATTAAACAGGCCAAAAACAGTTGGTAACATGATATTGTGAGACATAATGTTGAATTACAATGTCTCATTTCAACACATGAGTATCTTTCATGTGGCGATATTGTTGCTTTTACAAAACACCACTTGTAATCATATTTCCTAAAGCACTGTTCTCATGTCTTGTGCAATTGTACTGTTTATTATTGCCATGTTAATTTATTTTTTTGGGAGGGACACAGCGGGATCTCCGTCTAGATACCATCAGGATACGATGATGTTGTAATGAGTTTGAGGCTTCGCCGCTCTTGCAGCGGCTGATGTTTCTCTCCAGGCTGCAACCAGACATTTACCTTTTCTACAAGAGAATCCCCGAGAAGTCTCTTTGATGTTTCTGCCAACATCACTGTAGGTTGTGTTGAATTGAATTGTCAGGTCTTTGCTTTTTTACGATTTGAGTAAATGCATGTTCATTGTGTCAGAATGAAAATGGTGAACAAATATAGTAAATGTCTCGAATTCGCTCTGCTTTGAGTACTAGTTGGAGATTTAAGGTTTTTCCACCAAATTATCTGACTAATATGAACAATTCAAAATCAAAACATTCATTTCTTGTAATAGATTGGACAAAGTGTCCAAATGTATTATGTTTGATGTATTATATCTGATTATCAACATTCACTGAACATAAATGATAAGCAGTTTAGTCACTACCCCTCTGACTAAAGTACCACCTACACATTTCTGTAAATTCTATCAAATTTTCAACCACATGGTAGTGAAAAATATGCTTTTGCACCATTCGCTGATGATGGAAACATTTGGGCTGAAAGTTCAGATTTAAGCTTTGAACAGGATACAATCTGAGCAAAGGTTTGAACAGGATACAATCTGAGCAAAGGTAAACTTTGCAGCCAATCAGAAGCTCCAGCAAGGAGATTTAGCTATGCTTTGATTTAACAATAATCTTGATGACTACTGGTTAGGCCTTTTATTCTTTTTTTTCATACCATGCCACCAGGATTGGATGTAAAAGCTGCAGTCAAGAGGTGGAGTCTCAATCACATGGCAGCTTTTGTTGGCGACTTCAGTGGTTTTTCTTCACTGGTCTATAAAAGATGGACAGATTTTCTCCGCTAGGACTATAATTAAATTCATAATGGATTATTTTTTTTCTTTTAGGGGGGACTCACTTAAATTATATATTCCTTTTTACAAGAAGTCCGACAGCTGGGAATAT
This sequence comes from Leiopotherapon unicolor, assembly GCA_036025355.1. NCBI lineage: Eukaryota > Metazoa > Chordata > Actinopteri > Centrarchiformes > Terapontidae > Leiopotherapon > Leiopotherapon unicolor. The sequence continues at coordinate 625 of JAVQJZ010135400.1, read as the reverse complement.
TTCTGAGAGCGGCACAGATGTACGGGTTAAGCAGACATCAGTGGAAGTTATTTGCTCTCCCTCGAAATTCTGTTAGTGTCATTTCTTTAGTAAGTTTGACATCCTTCATGCACATGCTGGCATTAATTTGTGGGACATTCCATGGATTTTAAGACTGCTGAAAGGTACATTTGTCCTCCTCTTGATCACCATAATCCTGCTTGAGGATTAGGAGGAACATTTTTGAAGAAGTATGAACTTGACAGAATCATTTTCAAATCCAGCCTGTAAATCCCTTTATCAGATGTTGGTCTGTCTTTTTCAAATCTGGCATGCAATCCCAAGTGGTATAAATTATAATATCCATTATTTTAAGGGAATGTGGACAGTGCTTCATGGGAATTGAAGCACAGGGAGCCACACAGACTTCATGCCTTCTAGTTTCTTGACACATTTTGCTCCCTCTCTGGGGTAAAACACTAGCATGGTGTTTACAGGAGTACAGTAAAAACAGCTTTTTAAAATATTTTACTGAATTTATTTGTACAAAATACATTGGTAGCGGATTTAGTTATTTCCATCTATAGTCCCTCGGCAGGTGAATGGAAACAAACAAAAAAAAACCCTACGGTAGTTATCATCTTCA
>JAVQJZ010135377.1:0-13744 GCA_036025355.1 Leiopotherapon unicolor | reverse complement strand
TTTCACATAACTGATTTGTTTTGTTTCTCTTTCAGTACAAAGTGGTGGAGCTCCAGGTAAGATACACTAAAAGACACCACATGGCAGCTTTCCTACCAACTGTAAACCGTAAACAGTTGGAGCATCCTTAGTTTTTTAATCTTTTTTTAGCCACACATTTCACAGTGGAACAAAATTTGTGTGTCATTTTCGAGGGTTATGAGCAACTCCAAGGATTTGATTTGATTAGTTGGCACAGATGTCTGAAGAATTACACTGATAGATCACTGTGTTAACTGTTGACCTTCACCTGCACCTGTCATGAGCATGGTTAGGCAGCTCTCTGTGGTACCACCACAGAGGATCTCATTCCCATCAGAATAATTTTGAAATATGTCACCATTGAAAGAACTTTCACAAATACGGGAGTGGAGTAGAATTTATGTAGCCTTACCTCTCAGATTAAGAAAGGGGCTATATTATATGTATTTTATTTATATATTACTATACATATAAATATTTATATGTATTTTTGTCTTAATGTAGGATCCCAGTTCAAATCGTATTGCCCAGTGGTTGGATAAGTCCATTGTTGGTGGCATCCTCGACCTTTCCCACCCCATGATTCCTGAGGCAGCACAAGGAACCTACTGGATCAAGGCATCGACAGACAAAGGAGAGCAAATATCCCATAACTTTGACATCAAGGAATACGGTCAGCTGTAGTTGTAGTTTAAAAATAGAAGAATCTTATACATTTTCATAAATAATGGTGACTGTATCTACATGTATTTTCAGCTGCAAGAGTTTTGATTCTGTTTCCTTTGCAATAGTTTTGCCAAAGTATGAGGTGAAGGTTCACCTGCCCAGTGTGATTACCATCTTGGATCAAGAGGCAACACTGAAGATTTGTGGAAAGTGAGTGTGCGGCTTAAATAAGACAGACAGAAGGGTTCAAATGACAGAACAGACTATGAAACTGTAATCATCACTCCCCCAAGGTGGTTTACTTTGTTTGGCTGTTGGAATTGAAATGATAGAACAAAATATTTCCAGTGGCCCACAGAGATACTGCTATAGCAAACAAATATGTAGTTGATGGGAAGACTTTCATCTGACATGGTTAATGTTCACTGAACACCTGCCAGCTGTGAATCAATCTGAAACTGAGATCAATTTGTAAAGAAAAATCTCCATATCCATGTGTTTTCCTGCAGATACACCTATGGGAAACCAGTGGTTGGTTCAGTCAAGGCAGTGTTTTGTAGAAACGCCATCCGGTTTTACTGGTTTTCAAGTGCTCAAATGAGTGACCTCTGCAAGACTTATGAACTGACAGTGAGTATTACAGGAAAATGAAAAATCACAGTTCCCTTTCAGTCATTATATTCATGTCTGTTTGAGATTGACTCTTGTTATTGTCTTCTAGACGGATAGAAGTGGTTGTGCCACACAAACTGTGAATGTGACCGAGTTCTCCCTGAACAAGAGCATGTACAGTGATACTTTTGACGTGAGTGCTGAAATGGAGGAATTTGGCACAGGTGGGTTGATTGAGAGCTGGATTATGTTTGTTGGGTCATGGGCACCAGTCCTTGATGAGCTGTCATCTGTATGTTTACTACCACCTAGGGGTCGTTCTTAAAGGCACTGCACAGACCAGCTTCAGCAGTCACATCAGAACTGTCACCTTTGAGGACGTACCTGGAGCATACAAGCCTGGCATCCCATTTGAGGGGAAGGTAATCGGTTTCCTTAATAACACTTGGGGAGTATAAGCTGCTGTCGTTGGGGATGTCTGGGGACGGCAGTGTTGGCTGTTCCCCCACCACTTTGTTCCAGATTGAAATATCTCAACTAATACTGAAGGTGAAGGGGGCAGGGGGGTCTGTGTACAGATTTTCAAAAGCTAAACAAGTTTTAAAGCACATCATCATGGCAATCAGTGAACAGTTTTTGCAGTGATTTCTAATCACTGCAGAAACTGTTTAGAGGATGAACCCTTTAGCGTTTGTACACTCTGTTATCTTTCCTAGAGCCACCTGCAGGTGATAAAAGACTGAATAAACCCTTTGGCCCATATTTGATGACCAGAACCACAAACTGCTAATTTTGAGTGCTGCTGGAAATGCTGGGGAGTAAATCATCAGTGTGTTGGGAAGTTGTAAACTTTAAATGGGTTAGCTTCTGTTTTCTTGTTTGTTTGCAGGTCAAAGTGATCGGTCCAGACAACCAACCTGTCACCAATGAGGCGGTGTACTTGTTTTCTGAGAACAGTGAAAACTTAACACTCACCACAGACAACAGAGGCATGGCTTCATTTTCTTTGGACACCACACTCTGGAAAGACTTGGTGAATCTGAGGGTTAGTTACAGCTTGTTTGTTTCCAGAAGAATCAATTCAGTTCAAGGGCTTCCTATTGGTAACCAGTTCAGTAGTTGTCAATTATCCAATCAATGTCTAATTAAAGAAACTTTCCATGATATTGATCATGATCAGGGTGAGCAACACAGACCTAAATACTTATGAAATAAATCTGCTTGTGTCCATTAGTTTGTTTGCTCTTAGTGAAGAAGAGGTTGATGAGTGAAATTTGTCTGGTGAAAATTTGACCTTTTGACCTATGGCTGACCTGCAACAGGCGAGGTCCAGAAAGACGGAGGAACGCGAACCGTATGTGCACAATCTACGCAGACCAGAGTACAGGTCGGCCTACCACCACGTCACACCTTTTTACTCCAAGAGCAACAGTTTCTTGAAACTGAAGCAGGTCAGCGGGAAGATCTCCTGTGACAAAGATGCCACCGTTCGTGCCCAGTACATCATCCAGGGGGAGGAGCTAAAGACAGGACAGGAAGTGCTGGACTTCTTTTATCTGGTAAGATTCACACAAAGTGTGTAAGTAGTAATTTAACATCCACTGTGTATTGTGTTGAGGACCCTCAGACAAATGGTTCATTCAGATCTTGACTCTGTAGTCAGACAGTGAGCACCACAGCTGTCATACAAACTGACCACGATTGCTAAAAATGTACATGATCAGCAGGATAGTGCTTCAAAGGATGTATATTCATACTACATAATTTGATCCACATGCAAAACTAGAACTGGTTTAGGGGATAACCATCATTGACCATCCATCCATCCATCATTAATGTACTGAAGGTATGCGCATGTTGCCTTCAGTAAGTAAGTTTGTTTTATCTTCAACATAAAATAGGCACCATTGACTAAGTCTGTGAAAACACTTTTTTCACAAAGGATGACGTAATTGTGTTAGTGTGCACTGGGTTCATAATACTTGATGTAGTATTCTTCACCCTGTTGTGTAGAAATATATATTACCTGTGTTTCTTTGCAGGTGATGTCCAGAGGTGGAATTGTGCAGCATGGTCGCGTCCCAGTGGCTGTTAAAGCTGGAACTGGTAAAAACGAGTATTACTTAAACTAAGGCTGTCATCTCAAAGGATAATTCTGCTGATAATCTTTTGTCTGCAACAGTTCCACTGTTACATGAACATTAATAACCATGAAGACAGTTCTTTGTAGTTTATCTCTCATGTTGCTCTGCTGCTGGAAATGTTCTAAACCACAGAGCAGCTGAAAATAGTCCCCAGCAGATACGTAATGTACTCCTGTTTGAGTAATGAGCAGTGGCTGCTGTTTTAGAAAATTACTGAGGCCTTTAAAAACATCTGAACAAACCAAAGCAGAGCTAAAAGGAGAGTACTGTGCAGTCTACTCCAGATGAAGCTAATTCTGCTTCTTCTCTGCTGAATGTGTAAATATGCAACTGTTCGCCTGCCAAGTTCACCATGTTAACTGAAAATGAGGTATTTATGTCGTGTTCACAGTTTATTTCCACTGTGTCTGAGGGGTCAAAAAAAGTCAATCAGGTTTGAAGATTTACATCTTCTGAACAGGTGGACTGTGACCCCATAATTTAAGAATTACACTTTTTTTTTTTTATTTTAGTCCTATTTTCAGATTTGGTGACAACAAAAGCATATCAAAAATCCACCAGTATGCTTTAACAAATCACCTCAGTGATGTATAGCTGCCTTTCTTTCCCTGCTATTGCTCAAAAATATTCTTAAAAGTTGCTCCTGTAATTTGTAAGGCAGCTTCAGGCAAACCCACATCGCTTCAACAAATATCTGATCTGACATTATCAAAATGAGAAAGTAAATTATTTTATGTTACCTTTATTTGTTAGTTGTTATATGTCACATTTGCTTGTCTCTGTATTCTTCATCCTTCAGTCAACAAAGGAGAGCTGTCCGTCTCGCTCCGTCAGGTCACAAATCTGGCACCATTCGCCCAAGTGGTGGTTTACACTGTGATGCCCAGTGGAGAGGCTGTGGCCGACGGTCAGGACTTCCCCATTCAGCTCTGCCTCAACAACAAGGTACCACCTGAAAGAGCCATGGCACTTTTTGGAACATTAAGCTACAATAAAGGAGTCCAGGCCTTCACAGCACCTCTGATGCACAAAGTCAAACTGATGACTCTGCCTCGGTGTCTCCTGTGCAGGTGTCTCTGAAGTTCTCCTCCCTCCAGGAGCTTCCAGCGGAGAAGACCACGCTCAGCCTCCAGGCCCACCCAGGCTCCCTGTGCTCCGTCAGGGCCATCGACCAGAGCGTCCTGCTGCTGCAGTCAGAGCAAGAACTCACTGTCGACTATGTACGACACCAATCCTCAGTGCTACTTTGAGCCATGTTAACATCTTTGCCACCGCAGACAGCCGGGTGCTTTGATGTTCAGATGAGAAAAGTGGAAATGGCACTTTTTGTTTTTAGTGTTTATTTATAAAATATACTGTGGAATAGGACTGTCCTTTTGTGTTTTTAGCCCGTGATTACCTAGAGCTTCATCATATCGGTGGTGGCCTGCTCTGTACCTGCGGCGTATACCGATGGCTTCCCAAGGCTCACGTATGCGCTTGTTTCTTTGTCTGTTTTTGCAGGTGTACAGCCAGCTGCCTTTACAGAAGCTGTCAGGATACAACTATGAGGTGGAAGACTTCGAGCCGTACCCCTGCTTCTCTTTGCCGGGGCCCATGCCAGAAGTGGAGCCTGTGCCGGATGTAGAGCTCATGTCAGAGTTAGAGCTTGAGCCTGAAGCTGAGGTCGAACTAGAACCGACGGCTGACGTGGGAGCAGCTAGTCGGACCAAGCGCTCCATGTACTTTGGGCCATCCAATCAGAAGAATGACGTCTACAGCATCTTCAAAGTAGAGAAATGTTCATTTAGATTATTTTAAGAGTTACTGGAGAAGACATTGGCACTGATTGTAATTTGTGATTGACTCTTTCTCCTTTCTAGGAAATTGGAGTCAAAATTTTGACCAACTCCGATGTGAAAAAACCTTACAACTGCCTTCAGAGGAAATATGAGTTAATTTACTATGATGCTGAAATGGGTACGTCTTTATCCAACGACTCCACTCTTCACTGTCACTGAGACATGGATCAAGGAGCTGGTTTCTTTTCGGTGCAGTGTATTTCTTTTTCTTTTCTTTTTTTTTTTTTTTTTAAATCTATATATTCCTAGCAGATCGCGTGGACTCTCCGGTTCCTATGGCCTTCAACATGATGCCACAGGCAGGCAGTGCACAGCGAGGTGTGGAGGAGGAGAAGAAGGAGACTGTGAGGACTTTCTTCCCTGAGACCTGGATCTGGGACCTAGTCTCTGTGGGGTAATAATAGAATAAAACAATCACTTTTTATGTTCATTTGTGCATTTTGAACCCTGACAGAGTATGTCTTCTACTGTTATCATTGGCTTAGATTAGAGATTTATAAAATGTCAGAAAGTAGTGAAAACATTCTTGGAAATCCATCCAACACTTCAGATGTTAAGGTGCTGAGCAGATATTCAGGGTCGTCCTTTGTATGTGTGACTTTGTTAACCCTTCAGTTTTTTTCTTTCAGTGCCACTATGAAGCTGACATTTGTGTTTAAAAATGGCATTTTGTTCCACACTGAAATACCTTAATTATTATCAGAATCACTGCAGGGAGATTTTGGATTCATGGTCCCCAGACGATGAATCCTGATGACTTGTGCTGTAATTTGGTTTGTGATCAAACTCCTGCAAAGCTGAAGACATTTCTGCGAGCATGTTGGCCTCGATCCACCGCGCGGCTCGAGACTCTCAGTGGTGTTTTCAACCCCTGATGGCTAAAGCTCTGTTGTCCCATCTTGACACAGAATTTTGCCACGTCCACTAAATATTAGATATTAATGCGGCGTTCCAATGACATATATACTGAGATAATGAAGATGGAACTCTCCTCATGCAGCCCTTTAAAGCCCAAAAACACGTGACATGTCAACATGTTAGGTTTGATGAGCTTGAGTGTTTTTATTCATAAAACGGAAGTCCTGGCTACTTTTTTCAGTTGGAGGCTTTCTTTTGTTTTTGTCCAGAGACGGTGGGTCAGTGAGTGTGGAGAAGACCGTCCCTGACACCATCACCAAGTGGGCAGCCGGAGCTTTCTGCATCTCCTCGGTGGGATTCGGCGTGTCGCCCAACACGGGACTGACCGCCTTCCAACCGTTCTTTGTCAGTCTCACTTTGCCGTACTCTGTCATCCGAGGGGAGGTGTTTACGCTCAAAGCCACCGTCTTCAACTATCTCTCCAAATGCATTATGGTAAATATTTAAGGTCTGACACGTGGAGTATATTTGAATTCACAAGTATGATGATGTGGTCTGTACAGTCGGTGTGATTAATCTGATGGTGTGCATTTCTCTTAGTCTCATATTTTTCTTGCTGAGTGTGTTGTGTCTTTGTGTGTGTCTGCAGGTGCAGGTCACACTGGCTGATTCAGACCAGTACACCTTCAGAAACTGTGATGGCTGCCAGTACAGTGTGTGTCTCTGCGGGGAGGAAAGCAGGACCTTCTCATGGATCGTAACTCCAACCGCCCTAGGTATTCACAGACAGCAGACCTCAAATAATGCTGGCTCAGTTTTTTTTTATTTAGGAATAGTAGCTATTTTCTTACATTTTATTGCAAATCCTCAAGCCAGTTATTCATCTCTGATATAACACAGTTAGCTTACACAGCCTGATTACATATCTGTCTGTAATACAGTATGCATGTTCCTTTGGTCAGTGATTGGTCAGGTAAACATGAATGGGTGGATTTTTAGGTCTTATTATGGGACGGTGGGGCTGTTTGGACTTTTACCTTCTTAAATCCTAACAAAAAACTATACTAGTAGTATATTTTAGCTGTATATTAGTAGTTATTGATATAGTTCTAATATTTCTAATATCAGATTGGTGCACAGAGATATGACACCCATTTTGTCCAAATATAATGAAGGGAAAAAAACTACCCACAGAAGTCTCACAGAGGAAATAAACAAAACTTTTTAACATTTAAAATTAGACATTAAAATGCCTAAAGTTTTTCAGGAGGGCCTTTTAAAAAAATCTAGATATTTTAGATACTAAAAACACAATTTTACACATAGAAATGGAGAAAAAAACATTGGGCATTCATGCTGGAGAGAACCTTACTTTGACTGGATTTAAAGCATGATGAACTGTAATGAAGTCAGTGGAAGAGTCTGCCTGAAACACATGAAATAAAACAAGTAAAACAGACACTCACTAATCCATAATGTTGAGAGTACTGAGTAATGGGTAGAAACATGCAAAACCACTGGAATTTTTTAATGCACTTTTCGAGGATTTTCAGTGTGAGACAGGGACCTTTTGGCAGATAGTGATGGTGAATATGAAGAACTTATTTTAGGACATTTTTTAAATGTCATTTGGATGTTAGTATCTGTGTGTATCATCTATTAACTTAAGTATCCTAAATATCTATAAGTGTTCTTCACTTCTTCAACTGTACTTGAACACCAGCTCAAACAGTGTTTGTCGCCGCTCTGCTCTCTCTGCCTGTTATTACTGACACTAAAAATATAAAGCAATCCTCACATCTTTATAATTAAATACTGATGATGTTTTTTCCGTCCAATAACAAACTCACACTTTCAGTGACGGAGATGAGACAGAACAGGCTAATTAATCTGTATTAGGGGCACTGACAGCTGTTGCATCTGCACTGCTGGAAGCAAAGACGGGGCTGTTGTTGTTGCGCTGCCTGGCCTGAAAGCAGAGGATTTCTATCAGCCTCCATCAGCAGGGATGGAGACGAGGCTCTGATGAATGTCAAATTGCGCTCCTCTAACTCCCCCTTAGAGGAATGCTGACAATCACTTGTACTAACAAGTCAGGTAGTATCTCTGACGAAACACTCAGAAACCTCTCCCTCGGGGGGTGATCTGTACTTGTCCTCTGTGTGAAGGATTGTGGGCTGTGAGGGAGGGAAGGGAGGGGGTTGGAGATAGAGCAGTATGGGGGAGAGGCAGTATAATAAGGCAGCAAATGGGGATTAATGAGCACGAATAAGATGGGAAACAGGGGGAGGAAGGAAAACACAGGGAGGAGGGCTGGAGGAACAGGGAGGATAATGAGTCGGGTTGAAAAGCAGACGGGAAGCTGTTCTGCCTCCGTACACAAAAAGTGACAGTGTGACAGGCAGCGGCTGTCAATACGGGCCAGCTCTCAGAATAAGATGGAGTGTTTGTGCACACAGGTCAGGTGAACCTGAAGGTCAGCGCAGAGGCCCTGAAGACAGACGTACTGTGTGGCAACGAGGTGGCCACTGTGCCCAACGTGGGCCGGATCGACACAGTGGTCCGCACCCTGCTGGTGGAGGTCAGTGACTGTGTGCACACAAAAACCAGCGAAAAAGACACTGTTAAAACCTTTAATAGCAGTGCTGCAGCTAACACTTATTCAGTGTTCTCATTCAAATATTCAGTGTTCATCTATTGCATCGATACATTTATAGATACCTGAAGTTACAAATGAAACAATATTAATACATACAAAAAGTCAAAAGAGGAAAATGGGGCACAAACTATTATAACTTTATTATTGAAAAGAGAAGTTTGTGTTATTCAGAGCATAAAGTGCACAAAATGTTAGAATCAGCTTTGGCACTGAAGAGATGCTCCTTTAGGTCCACCTGGTCCCCCTTTACCTGATTCTGAACACAAAAGTGACACCAGCAGAACGTTTAAAGCGAGACCAGCCTGTGTGGGAAGGTTTGCAAACGTGAGCAAAGGGTTTTAAAGAATCGGACGCCATGATTCAGTCAGTCACATATCTGTTTAATTAGGACATGTGAACACTGGGAAAGTAAATCCACTCTTACTGTGTATGAACATGTGTGTAAAATAATGTTTAAAATAAATGACTGAGCCCCATGTCATGTATGAAAAAAAAATCCACAGTGAGGAATCGGAAAGAATCCATGTGATGTGTATCATTTTTGACAACAGAAGGACATACTGTCTGCAGACAGGAGGACGATGGATCTTGTTTTGGATATGCATTACTTTCAATGAACTCGGTGTCTTTCTCTGATATCCTTCTCGTCTGTCTCTCTCCTCAAGGCTGAAGGAACACCACAGATGGTCAGTCACAACGCTCTCCTCTGTCCCACAGGTGAGCGTTCAGAGCTGACCTGTGTGTCAGCGTGTCTTATCTGAGAGCCTCGGGGCAAACGGCCATCTCGTCCCGCTCGCTCAGAGCCAAGTGAAAACTGGGACACTTGATGGATGCGTCTTTAACTGTCCTGCTGACACGGGGACCTGACTTGTTCAGCGTGAGGGGAGGATTGATAGCTGCAGGCTTCATCACTGTTAAGGAGTATTCGTGTTTGTCAGATGTGAGAGAAGTGTGTATGAGAAGACATGGGTAGTGAGTAATTACCCACCATGTCAGAACAAGAGGGGAACAACAGCTGGAATCTGGTTGCTAATGTGAATGCACTGACTCCTTCAAAAAACAGAAAAAACATTTAGTTTGTGTTTAAGCCAGTTTTTAAAGCCAGTAAACCGTCAGCAGACAGGGGAGACATCTAGCCTGGTTATAAAGTGAATAAGTCTATATCTTCTGTCTTTCTTGTGTCTTTGATAACGTTTGTGTGTTTTCAGAGGGGCCCGTGGAGAAGAAGATCTCTCTCCTGATGCCTGAGATGTTTGTGGCTGGATCAGCCAGAGCCTCGGTCTCTGTTCTGGGTTAGTGATGCTGTTTGGAGACGCTTAAAGCCTGTTAGCCATGTTATTTTATCAAGAGTTAGACTCTATTCTGTCATTTTGGAAGCGGTCTCATTTTGTCACCCCCCCCCCCCCCCATTGTTTCGTCAGGTGACCTGATGGGCCGGGCCATGCAGAACCTGGACAAGCTGCTGGCCATGCCGTACGGCTGCGGGGAGCAGAACATGCTGCTGTTTGCTCCCAACATCTTCATCCTCAACTACCTGAAAAGCACAGGTCAGCTGACCAAGGAGATTCAGGACAGAGCAACACGCTTCCTGGAGAGCGGTGAGTCATTTCCTCCCCTCTGCGGTGGAAACTGAGGTGATGGGATCTGAAACGAGCCCTCACCAATGGAGGCAAAAAAAAGGAATTTTAGGCTTTTATTTTATGTCGGGTTAGTTTTCTGTCAGTCTTCATAGGTTTAGATATTTTTTTCATGTGTCTGTGTGTGTGTGTGTGTGTGTGTGTGTGTGTGTGTGTGTGTGTGTGTGTGTGTGTGTGTGTGTGTGTGTTGTAGGATATCAGAGGGAGCTTACCTACAAGCATGATGACGGTTCTTACAGCGCCTTTGGGAAGAGTGATGCATCTGGAAACACCTGGTCAGTAAACGCCTCAGGAGTGGATACTGACTGATATAAAAATAATAATCAGGAACCACGTATCATGAATCAAAATGCATCAAGGAACTCTATTATTTTTAATAATACTTTTTATTTTATATTTGACACAAATTATTTAATTTTAGTTTTATAAAAAGCACAAAACGTGTAAAATTTAGATAAATATTGTTGAAACTGACATCTCGCCCATTACTTGTGTTACTTCCTTACACTCCTTTCACTAATCCTTGGTTGGCTCCATTTTTGAAAACGCATACCAAAGTACCAAAATGTCATTAATAGTTAGTTCATGATTATATAACTCATGATCTGTTGCGGTTGCATCAGTGGTTACAAAACACTTTAAAAGCTTTGCTGTTAAAACTGAATATTTTCAGCTCAAATCTCACACTTGATTTGATGAGAGAATGAAGATGACAGGCAGACCTAGTGGGAGGTGTTTGGCACCAGCACGCATCCTAATAATTTACTTTATGGGGAAGCTGCCAGAAAATATTAATATTTGCATTTAATGGGCTTAAAGCACAGTGCCTCGGGGATTTAACAAACCCTTTCCTCTTTGAAAGGGTGCTGGGCAGTTTGGCAGTTGTTGATGCGTGTGTGGGTGTGTGTTTGTGGTTAGGAGAAACCAGGGCTCTCAAGTCTTCAATTACATGGATAGAATTGTCCAAATCACTTTAAATAAAAGAGTCTGTTTGCTCAGTCTTTAGTGAAACTTCTCTGTTCCATTTTAAGCTGCCCTGAACAATATCTTCATATGAGCAATCGCTCATAGGCCTGTCATCATTTTCAGCCTCTTTGACCTCATTGTGTTGGTTTTCTAACATGCGGTCAGAAACCAGATAAAGGCAAATATTGATCCATGTCTGCTGAAGATACAAATATTCAACTGTTTGTGAACACGGTGGCCATAACTATTGAATGGCTCCCATTTTCATAATAAATACATGAAACAGTGCTACTCATAGTGGTAAACACACAGAAAATAATCTCTTGGCTTTGCTGCTCCTCTTTGTGTTTTTAGTTTGTTTTGGTTTAATAGCCAGCAAAGGTTTTACTTTTCCGTTGATTAAACCGCAAAGACTAGCTTCAGCCAGAGCTGCAAACCACCAAAGTGCTGACAGACGAAGCCACTAAAGAGCCAGATATTTCCCTCAGGAGTTGGAAGAGACCAAAAAGAGATGAAGTGAGAGTAAATGTTGACCAAGTGCTCAGTTACTGAGAGACAGGAGGTTGTTATGTAATTGTCCTGAAGCCGGGTTCACTTTGGGGTCACCAACACAGGCACATGGGTTTCGATTTTGCTTTCTAAAAAAAAAAAAAAAATGTGTTTGTGTGTGTGTACATGTATGTAATCTTCCAGGCTGACCTCTTTTGTGATGAAGTCCTTTGGCGGGGCGAGGCCGTACATCTTTGTGCACGCCAAGCACATTAAAGATGCCAGGAGGTGGCTGTCCAAACACCAGCGGCCTGATGGCTGCATCAGATCTGTGGGGAAACTCTTCCACAATGGCATGAAGGTGATGACATCATTTGAATGTGGACATTTGAGTGTGTAAGGAGCCCCCGGTGGCTGGGGGGAGTTTAAGGTGCCAACACTGAACAACCCAGAATACCTACAAACAAATACTGTCGTCCACTTTAATTATTCACAAGTGGATTTGTGGGAAATATGATTGGTGAAAAAGGAGTTATAATCTTGTAAATGGTTGAGACAGTTTAATGAAGGGAAGTTTAATGTGTGAGAATTTCTAATTGATATACTGTTTGCTGTAGAGTTCTGTCAAACATACAGATCCTTTGAGTGTCATAAAAGGTCAAACAAACAAAACAACAAGATCCTCAGTTGACTCAAAGAATCCTGTGAATGCACGAGTAAGATTATCAGCCACCAAAATTATTCATGTATTGTGTACAATATAACTCTTAATAACAGCACAATGCTTGTTTGCAACATCTTCTGTGTAAGTGTTGGTCAGTTGAAGTCCAGTGTGTCTCCAACAGGGAGGAGTGAGTGACGACGTGTCTCTGACGGCCTACATCACCGCGGCCATGCTGGAGCTGGACGGCAACATGACGGTGAGTCTTCGGCTGCTCTCCTCCTCTGATCTTTGTTCGTCTCTGACGGCCGCTCACTGCTGCAGCTGTGAGATGTTCACATGTTGAAAACACGTCAGCCTGCGTTTCTTATAGTTTTATATATCATCTGTACTCGAGGCTGCATTCACCTGTAAAAATTGCTAAAAATGTTGTCTTGCACACACCGTTAAAGAAATTGGTCCATTAATAGTTTCACTTCTTGGTGTCTTCTCTTTGTTTGCCTGTGGTGTGACAGGACCCCATCGTGCAGAACTGCCTCAGCTGTCTCAAGGAAGCAGTGGCCGGCCAGCTGGATAACCTGTACACCACGGCCCTGCTGTCTTACACCTTCTCTCTGGCTGGAGACCTGGAGATGAAGAGCAAACTCATCACGTTCCTGCACCAGAAGTCCAACACGCAGGGTGAGACAGCGATGCCGCCGGCAGCATCTCCACTTTTGGCTTATCAGCTGTGCCAAACACTTTCACTGCTGCCATCAAGCAGCATAAACAGACATAAAAGTATAAATGTTCCTTTTTGTGCATTTTTTGCCAAAATCTTAAAATGGTCAAAGTGCTGGAATGGGTGCGAGTTTCCAGTTAAGCATAAACATCAGCCATGTGGTGTAGGTGAGAAATTGTGCTCAGAGTTGTGACACAGTCATGTGTAAGCACAGAGCAGTAAACTGTATGAGCAGTGGAGGCTGGAGAGCTTCAGGGGAAAAGCTGAGATTGCAGAGTGTGAAGTGTGAGCAATAAAACATTGTAAAGTGAAATTGTGTTTTCAAAGAAGCCACATTGTTAGTTGAAGTGGAGTTGTTGAAGTTTGTAATGAGTGAAAGTAGTTGCAGTGTCACTTAAAGCCAAAGAGAAGAAGAAGTCAGCTCCAGTAACACTGAAAGCTGTGTAATATCTCACACTCAAGGTTTGAA
>JAVQJZ010135364.1:0-17076 GCA_036025355.1 Leiopotherapon unicolor | reverse complement strand
ACAATACTAGCCTGTACATTCATGCAAATTGTGTATATTGTTAGCCGTATTTGCCAGCTTGTGAATGCACTGTAAACACTAATCTGATGTATTGTATATTGCAGTGCACTGCTTATATGAAAAAAAATCTTTATTTCCATTTATTTTGACACACAAATCAACCAGGCAGAACAAAAAGCAGGAGAGATGAGAGATACAAGAAAAACGAGAGCTGGCCTGTGTTCTTGTCGTGACAATGAAAATGCATTAGAGACAGCATCCCTACCAGGACCCTTTAGATCAGTTAAATGGTCGACAATCCACTTAAGGATTTTAAGCCTGGCACTCTTAACTGGTGAGTCCAAATGGTGGGGAGCCTCAAAGTGTATATTCAACTTCTACCTGCCTCTCACGGTCTTCAGTAACCATGGAAACAGGGAGATTTGAGAGAAGAAAGGTGGGTGAACGAGGAAGACTGAACTCTTGTACAGATGCACGGTCGGAAAGGATGGATCACATTATTACAATACAGCATTCGCACAGTGTGCGTTCAACAACAGCGGTACTCCCCCGGCATCACACGAAAGCCTCAGAGTCGACAGTCGGGAAATCTTCACGAGTCAAACCTTCGATAAGCCAAAGAATGTAACAGCTGCTTTATGAACTTTAAAATGTCAACGACTGATCGCGCTTCACTTGTGTGTTAATTCAGGGCAGATGAGCAGCTTAAGAGATAAAATAATAACACACAGGCGTGATAGCGCCGGCTTACGGCTTGGCCTTTAAAATGCCATCGCTCACACTATTACCTGTATGTTCCATTTAGAGGAAACAGTTAGCGGCTATTGATATGTTACATTTGAAGGAGAAGGTCCCACGCGCTTCACATTTTGGGCACGGGCCTTAATATGTAGTATCATTTTGTGTTTAAGATAATCTCATTAGCGTCGGGGTATAAGTTAAATGAGCGAGCATTTTCTTCACTGAACTCATTTATCGGTCCAACAGCACAGAATATGTGGACAGATGGTCAGACAAGATGCTGTACATCCATCTGTGTTTGTGCCTTTATCATCATCTTAAAAAACTGTCTGTGCTTTTATTTGTCCTGGATTTCTGTTACCACTGGTCCGGTAAGTTAGGATAGCTCATCAGATTTTTTTCTTTTTAAACACCTAAAAATCTGAAATACTAGAGTCAAAAATGGCCACATTTACATTTGAGTTATTTTGCACGTGATCTCAGCCAAAGCAATTAAAACGGGAGCAGTGGTATTTACCAGTAAACAGGATGCAATGTAACAATCTTTTGTGCCGTAACCTGTGGCAAGCTTCCAATCAGAAACCTCATTTGGATGCTGAAAACAATGATGTACGATATTACAAGTGATTACCGATGAAAATATGAAGATCCACATCGTCAGGCACATCAGCAACTAGCTACCTGAACTAAATGTACCAATGTGTGCGACAATAAGGGGTGATGGGGCTCGGTGTCTTATTTCAGGAGACTTTTATGAGTCTCTGATCTTCCTGATATGAAAAATGATCTCAATCCGCCTAGCTGCCCCACCGCCTGGAATCAACACTGCTTTGCTTACAAGCATCAAATGATCTAATGCAGTGGTTTTCAATGTTTTCAAGCTGTGAACATGAAAATGCCAACTTGTCGGGCATGCATAAAAGGGAGGTGAGCAATTTAACTGAGGGAGAAGAAAAGTCAGAGAAAGAAAAAACAGACTAGTCCATTTCTGAGCCAGAGATGTGTTTTGTTAGCTCGAAAATGATCCAGCAGCATCTCTCGTGTTACGCCTGAACCGCACGGTTATTAACCCCGTCGATTCCAGTTGAGTTGCCTGTGATGGTATTGATACGAGTATTGACTGAATGGAAATATCCTCTTCTGCAGTTTACACACATCAACTACACCCCCCCCCCCCCCCCCTCAGTTATGTGTGGCATTCCCACTGTTCCCATGTAAATGACGAGTCGATTCTGTTAATTGCAAACAACCGGCCGTTAACACGAGCCAAACCCACAAACAGTAGCTGTAAATGTTCACAGATCAAGGTCAGCTGGGCACTGTTCACTTCCATAAGTCATCAATTGCTTTTTCAGACTTCTGGAATTGCAGCAGTCAGTTTGTACTTGGTGCTTACTTTCTTACGTGGCCATGCGACTAAGGGACATATTGTGCAAAATACAACATGTCTTCATGATGTTTTAAAACATATAACAGATTCAGTGTTGCAATCCTAACACCAGGTGTGTACTGGTAAATAGAAGTGACAGGTAAACAACCACGTTTTCAGACTCAAGGTCCTGTTGCAGGCAGAGATAAAGAATACACTGGTTTACAAAATGGCACCTGACGCGATTGTCGACTCGAGGTGTGACAACAATCATCTCACATTGATTATGTTCTTTAATATGCCTACACCACCTGCAGCTGTTGCTTTTTTATGCTCCGCTGCAACATTAAAAAGGATCAGAGGTTCAGGGACAATAATCGGAGGACCTGAATCTTTAAGGAGATTTAAATAGTTTATCATAATGTATTGGACGTGTTTGTTTGTGCACGTTATTGTTCAAATACAATAACGTTAATAATATTCTAAAATGGCTGAAACAGAAGTAGGAGACGGTACGCTGACTTTCATTTCCTAGTGGGGAAGTTTGTGTAGCACAAACCTGCCCTTGAATCAGAAAGTGACAGACAATTGACCTGGAAAACAGATAGGAATATAGCAGCTCTCTACTTCAACCCTGCAACCTACTTTTCTATAACAGGAATATACTGTAAGCAGTGTTTGTGTGTGTGTGTGTGTGTGTGTGTATGTGTGTGTGAAGAGGCCAAATTCCATTTCAGAGTTGTGCCTTCCAAATGGTTTGCTGATTAAGGCATTTAAAGAAAATTAGCCCACCAGTCACCATAAATCTATCTGCTTTTCTCTAATGAATGCAGCAAATCTCACATTTCATTTCTCATTTGCATATGAAAAGCATCACCTTCACTTTCACTATCTCTACGTGGCACAAACTGAATTGCAATTCCACAAATGAGGGAGAGAAAACATTTAAGTAGTGATATGTGGCGCAGTTTGTGTCAACATCTGCATATCAATTTGTACCCAAAACCCGACACGGAGTCTGAAGTGGACGAGCTCGTGCAAGCCTCGCTGAACCTCCCCTCTGATTACAAAGTTATTATTCATCGGGAGACGAAAGATAGTTATGACGCTCTATCATCCTGGATGATCCCGATGAACTTAGCACTATCATTCATCACTTCACTGGCTAACAAAATATGATGCTAAATGAGAATAGGAAAGCATTATCAACTGAAGACAACACAGCCGGTGTTTCAGTTTGATGAATATTTGGCTTTTTGGGAGTAAACAATCATGCCTCAGATGGCTGCTGAGGCAGAGGGGAGGAATAGAGCAACTTCTGTATGGCATTCACAAAGGCCCCAACTTAATGGAAGTTTGAATTACCATTTAAATAGGATTTCTTTTGGGGGAAGGGGAGGCGTCATAGAGAAAGATAAATTACATTGTAAACAATGTCAAAACAGTTTAATGACACATATGAAATGAAAGTACACACCCCGTGCTTTCTTAGCCACTGAGTGATATAAAGAGTGGATAGAATAAATAACGAGGCAGCCCGCGGAAAAAAAGCGACTGTGCCGACTTGTTTTGTCTCTTGCTAGGCCTGCACTTTTAATTGACTTGAATAAAAAAACTCAATTACAGCATTCTGGCCACCGGAGGGAGAGAGAGCGGGCGACGGAGAGAGAGAAAGTGAGAGGAGGATAAGAGGGAGGGAAGGAAGCAGAGAGAGGAGTGAATGAAGCATGAGAGAGGAATGAAGGAGTTATTGGGTCAGAATGGCACCTCAGGGGGGAATCAGGACAGCAGACAAGCTTTTATACAGGCCAGTCTGTCTATGGGAATTACACCTCACTGAGAGGTGGAAGAAAAGAGACTAAAAAAGAAAGGGGAAGAAGTAAAGTGCTTTGTCAGTTTCTTCCATGCCTTTTTTTATGCATTTATTGTCATCTATCCTGTGTTATTCCACCGAGGCCGCCTGAGATACTGATTGAAGGTGAGGGGCATTGAATCAAGTAAAATCAGTCAGCAGTCCCACTCAGCTGAGGCGCTGATTTAGCTTCCGCAGAAGTCGACAGGCCCTGTACTAGGAGAGTATTAAAGTGAAGAACATGAATAGATAAGAAGGCAACAGGACAAATGGTGTGCGTGATGCAAGGAGAAAGAAACTGAAGATTCTTTGTAGAAAGAAACATCCTCAGCAGCACACGGTGATACTGTCAGGCTGATAAAGCATGACTGATTGTGGGTCTAATGGCAGACTGGTGTGTGTGTGTGTGTGTGTGTGTGTGTGTGTGTGTGTGTGTGCGCGTGCGTGCCAGAGAGTACATGCATTTTTATATCTCTTGTGTGAAGGTGTGGTGTTGCCGTGGGTGTGGGACTGGTGATAGTAGCGGGGGCTGTTGTGGAAGTGAGAGCCTTCCAGATATCCTGAAATCAGAAAACAACAGATTCTTTGTCAGCCTACAGCAGTCAATGCAATGTTTGCGGACAGTGAGCCAATATTTCCGCCTTGTGTGTGCATGTGTGTGTGTGCACGCGTGAGTGTGTGTGGACAGCAAGCTGTTGTTCCCATGGTTGTGTGTTATTGATTAGTCATCTCTGTGGGCAATAGGAGCTGTTATCAGGCCTGACATGGAGACAGACGGGGGTGGATGATGCATGGGACGGGAAAACTGTTCAGACGCAAAGATAATGGAGCTACACACACACACACACACACACACACATATATACACACACGCATGCTGCAAAGATGGACTGCTACACACTGGCACATGCTCCCACAGATTCTTGCACACACAATAGACCTGTTACACAACCGAGCGCAAACGTATTGGCAGCGATAGATTTGTTTTCAGCACCACGGACAGCGCTCTAAATCTTGAGCAATGCCAGTACACAGTGCATATGGCTAATGATTATCTATTGTAACGCCTACAACTATAATCAGCTATCACTCATGGAAGTTAAGTGCAGATGCCCTCAAGAATCACAATAAATCTACCAAGAGGAATTTCAGAGGTGAATGCGAGATGAGGGCACACTGCGGCGACCGATCCAACCAAGTGCTTCCCACAGCCATGACACATGCGCCCAGGCTCCTGAAACTCACCTGTGGGAGACACAGAGAAGAAGAGAGAGAGGGGAGGGGGGGGGAGCTGTCAGAGTCAAAGAAATAAACTGTAAGAAGGCGAGGCAGCAACTCAACAGCGTGAAATGTTGTTTAAATCCTGTGAACACGCTGCATTTCAACAATACATGTAAACAGAGAGTATTATGCATACACTTATCAGCACATTGATATTTCCAGATTGTTAGTTATAAAGCAACACATGCACATGCAAATTAAGACATTATGTGCAAATAGAGACTCCACAAGTTAATTCTCTACTGCTCACAGCTTCAAACAAACATGATATCGGGGGGTGAACATGAAATGTTGGTGCTTTTTGATTAATTTAACAACAAAGTCTTAATATTTCACACATGGAGCTGAGTCTGTGGTAATCCTGTAATCATGTGACAACAGCAGCACATCACACAATCACACTGCCAAGCAGGTTTTATGATTTTCTCAAACTTATACGTGCGATTATTGGGCAAAAGACTTCTTGAACTTCAAATGTCCGTTAAGTCTTACAGTTTTCCTCATCTGCCCGCTCACCCATTTCAGTCTTTCCTCTTTCTCAGAGCTGAGTGAGTTGTGTGTAAATGTCAGCTATGGAACTGGCTGTCCACGAGAGGCCAACCATGGGCACACAGGGAATAGATTGTCATGGCCTGCACTCTACAATCCTCTCCTTCTCCACAGGGAGAGTTAGACTCAGGTTTTTTCCAGTCAACCATGAAAATACACAGAGGTCAAGCTTCCCACTATGTCCTCCACTCTCTCTGATGAAATGGACAGGGTTAGGTAAGGCCACAGACCAGGTAGAGGGAAGGCTATCCATGAAAAGGAATTTCCATAGCAACTTAAGGTAAAACGTGGAGAAAACACAGTAAGGACTGTGTGTTGACATTTTGTAAAGGCTCAGCTATCCGCCGGTGAGGTGAAGAGTAAAATCCTTATATGTTGTATCATGTATTGAATGTATGTCAATGCAATATGGTAATATAATAAGAAGAATAAGAATAATAATAATGAGAAGAAGAAGAACCAAATGATACAAAACAATAAAACATTTTGTTCTTTTAAGAATTATGGTAATAATAAACATTAAAATTATTAATAATCTTGAGGAAATAGCCATCATCACTATTCAACCTTGTGAACTTGTTATTTACAGTAATTTGTTACAATAACAGCTCGGGAAGGTAAATTCTCTGAAGACAACTAATTAAACCTAGAAGTTATGCCATCTTATTGGAGAAAAACAGCAACTGATTGTTGTCTGTTTTCAAGTCTAAGGAATAAGTGTGGATGACCCGTGAATTCAGAGAAAGGCCCATTAAAATAAACAGGACAGTCAACCATATTGTTCTGATGAGGGAGAATCTGCAGTGATCGATGCATCCTCATAGAAAAGCCTGCTAATAATACAAGCTTGAGTTGAGGTAAGACTGAAGCAAATTACACATCTTCCTCTGCGACCAGAAAACTGGTTTTATACCAGTTTCATTCCATTTTCATCCTTGTAAAAACACAGTCGTAAATATAAAACTCACTGAACAGTACTCCAGCTATGTGCACTTACAAAATCATTATTTAAATAAAAATTTTAATGTAAAATTAATTTCAGTTGGCAGCTGTTGAACATTTTAAAATCAAACGATTTTAACGGCCTGCTGTAATTTATTTGCGCCTGATTGACGTTTTGTTTTCGGTTAGTTTGATTCGTAACATTTCTTGATGCAGGGACATGTTGCATTGAGGAGAGCACGGGTGTCCCTGAATGATTACATTATGAAGGAACAGAATTACATTTATGAAGCTATGTCTACAGGTCAAGCTGTCAACCTGTTTGCCAGTGGCTGTGACATCTTCGGTGTACCCACGGAGCTCCTCATTTCTCTCTAACTGGCCTAATGAACACATATGGCTCCCTTCCTGAGAAGACATTATACTGAACCTTGTCCGCTGCAGCAGAATGAATACAGACATCAGCTGATAACTGTCCTTACTGCACTGTGGATATGGTGCTTATTTAAAAAAAAAACATGAACAAAATTCAGAAATACTCATTATCTTCACTCGCCTTTCTTACGGCTTGTCTTAGTGCTATTGTGGGTTTATTTATATGCTGAAATCTGATAAGTCAATGCACTGTCTCTCACCTCGCTTTCCTGTCACTGGGATCTAGCCTGCAGTCAAAACATTCCCTCTCCCGTATCTCAAAAAGAGAAAAAAAATCTCATATTTACTTTGTTGTCTGTCCTTATTTAAACAGGGATTCACAGCTCTCTGATTTGGGGCTGACTGACTGGATGGATCATCAGCACAAAGAAGTTTTTTTTCACTCCTCAGCGACGGCTGAGTTTAATCCAATTTGCATCACATTGTCTCTCAAACAATACAGTGGAAAAGAAGCCATTAAATATATATCTGAATCGCATAAAACAGTGAGATCATGAAAGGGTTAATAAAATAAGAGGCATAAGAAGATGATGACAAAAAAGCTTTTTTTTTTTTGTCTCTTTTAATGGCAAAAATACCAAAGGGAGCTGTGGTAGTTCTAGTGGTCTCATTTTACCCACAGGCCAGAGGAGGGGCCAAATATCTGACCATCAGCTTGTTACTAAAATCTATTTTTTACACCATTGAATACCATTTCTGCCCATCCAATACATGATCAATAAAACAACAGAGGGCCAGATGTGATTTGCTGTATATCGAAAGCCATTTTGCTTATCTATCTTTCTGCGTCTCTTTACAAATGACAATTAGGGGAGAAGGCTGGGAAGTGACAGTGCTGCTCTTTTTAGCAGGCTAGACGGTCCTTCGAGGGGACACAAAAACAGATCACGTACGCATGCGCGCGCACAATGAGGGAGACAGACAGACAGCACAGAGGACAGGGAAACAAAGCAGAGGAGACGGCTGTTTATGTTTGGGGGGAAAAATATATACTTTAATGGAGACTGCTTAAAAATGCACCACGGGCTGACACTGAACTGACCCCACTGTCTCCTTTTATAATAGGAAAGAACAAACATGAGCACGAAAAAAATTGAGAACAAAATGAGGACAATAGCAAAAAAGCATCATTGTTAGGAAACAATGTGACAGAGCATTATGTAAGCACCTAATTTTAATTTTCTCTCAACGGAAACATTATTGAAATAGATAGCAGTCCAAATCTCTATCTCCCCAATAATAAATATATCTGGCAGTGCATGAATTCATCTGATTATATAAGCATGTGCGCACACACACACACACACAAACACACACATACCAAATTTTGTTGATGGCCAAATTAAGAGAATAATTAGTTATAATGGCGAGGACGGTGGAGCAAGATATTGCATAACCCTGTTTTGAACCAAGCAGACAAATCAATGGGGAGTCTGTTCTTCCTGCTTAGATTGTGCTGCGCTCCCTAGAAATGTTGACTCACTCATGTTTTTGACCAGGAAAAGGTACTGCTCTGTTGATAGCTGAGCACTGCAGGGGTGTGTGTGTGTGTGTGTGTGTGTGTGAGCGGTGAAATCAGGAAAGCTGCCGAAATGAACCGACTGGGAAGAGCCTGCACGCTGTATTCCTCTGCGAGCTGTTTTGCCATCTCTCATGCTATGTTTATTCTCACTCCTCATCGCTAACAAGGCATGAAGCACACCAAGGAGAGCTGATGAAAGGATTTGAGTGACAGCTGAGGTCGGATGCGCAAAACGACAAAGAGCCCTTCCACGGGGAGGACCCAGATGCAGCAGGGCCAGCGGGTCGTGAGCCAAGTAACCTCCACGGACAGTAAACACGATGCCTATGCCGTCTGCGTAACAATAACCCTGAACTCTGACCGTTACACCATACGGTGGGTGACCCTGTGGCCTCCAACAGCATGGATGCTAATGGGACAGACTGTGTTAGTCAAAACACATTAGCCGGGGCATCAAGGTCAAAAAGTCACTCGGTGAAAGAAGTTGTTTTGTGTCTCTTCTTAGTTTTCACAGGTAGTGACACCCGAGTGTTTAGAGAGGCCTCAGAGTGAAGTGTTGCTGTTACTGTATAGAGGTAAATGGCTGCTTCGTAAGTATGGACCATCCAAGAAATGCCTGGTGTTATTGTGTGTGTGTTTGTGTGTGTGCACACATGCGTGCGCGCAAGTGTATTGATTTTTCTTTCCACCTCTTTTCTCATCTTTACGTTGCTAGCATACCTGTATTTTTCTATTTGTTTGCGGACAGTTTCTCAGAGTTCACTCTGATGGAAAATGCGATCTTGTCCCATCCCCTCACTTTCTTGCTTTTTCCATTCTTTTTTTTTCCCGCCCTGACTAATAGAAATTCTGTTAGTATGTTTGTACGGGATGAGAGATGAAAATGATTTTGTGGATAGGAAGAAAGATGGCAATGGAAGGGAGGTAGTGGGCGATAAAAAAATGGCAGAGGATAGAAAATCGATGAGAGATGAAATATATCAGAACCCCTGGAGCAAGGTCAAGAGGATATGATCTCTCACGACACACAGTTGTGCCTCACTGAGCCGGAGGGAGCAAGCGAGATGGAAAGAGAGGAGGGAGACAAAGAGGGGGAGGATGAGGGAAAGGAGTCACTAAGAAAGACAAACGAGGGCGGGGGCCAAGACAGACATACAACTTTTCTTGAGAGAAGCCACTGTGCATTTATCAAAAACAGCATCCCACTCAAAGCCCATATTTGCCCATAAGGGCAAGAGTACTGTTACCACAAGCACTGGACACAGTTTGCTGATGTTGGCACAATAGTGTCTGGTACAAAATGTGGAAATTAATCTTCCTTCAGTCAGCCTTCTTCCCACGCTAACTAATTCAGCAGCTAAGTAGCTAAAGGGGCCAGATCAGCAGGCTGCGTCTCCACCCCGGGTCCAAGTCCTGGTTCCATATGCACAGACCATTAGAGCCCCACTCTCACCTCCTACAGAGAGCAGAGCCAGATAACATCTGTCTACAGCTTCCTCCCTGCAAACACTCAACCAATTAAAGGGCCATTAGCGCTCAGGCTTGGTGTGTGGTGTGTGGGTCAGTATGCCTGTTTGTGTTTGTGGTTATTCTCTAGGTTAATGCAATCTTTTTCTTCCTGGTAGATGAACTGTAATAGGTTATTTACACATTTATCGACATGCACATGGCAGACTCTAAAACATGAACACACATTTATTTCCATGTGACCTTTGTTTTCCCTCTCCACTGACTTGGCCCCACCCCCAACCATGTATCATTCATTAGTCGCCTCAGTCTTCATCATACAATTTTAATTCATAATAGGGACAGAAGTAGGTCATTTGACAAACATGTCACATCTGTTCCAATCAAGGCTGCACCTCCTTTTAGCATCAATGTTTCATCCCTGCTTAGCACGAGAACACCGGCATGAGATGGCAATTGGCCGGAGCCGCACCTGAAATAAGGGGAGCAATTGTTTGTGATGACATGCAGTCGCTTTCTCACAGGTTCAGCCCTGCTGAGAATGCTATTATTACAGACAGACCTGTCTCATGTGATACGCAATTACAGGAGATGTAAACTCAATTATCCCAGGATCTATGCAGTTCTGTACCACAAAAATAGAACCATCACAAAGCATTAAGAATTAAAGCTTTATTAGCCAAATGCAATATGGGAAACTGGACCTTTAATTCATTGTCCTATTGCCTGAGATTGGTTATTTGTCTGATATTGGTTATTTAATGTTCTTTTAAACTACCTGAATTACTGCAAAAGCACTGTTTGCTTTGCAGTGGAACTTACTTACTTAAGCTATAAGATATATAAGATATATACAACTTTTTACACCAGTACAGAAATGGCTATTACAAAATGCCTAACGAGAACGAGGGGAGTTAGGAAGTGAAACAAAGAGGCCAGATGAGGTTCAGACTCTGTCATAGTGACCCAGGTGTCAGCTGGCCCCCTGTGGTGTCCTCTGTCCCTCATCACTGACCCAGGGGAGGCAAAGTGTCTGCTGTCCCCAGAGTGCCCTGCATGCCAGTCTGCTGCCCTGCAAGGCAGTCTGTCTGTCCACCAACTGGCAAAGTAATTGCCCAACACAATCCCAGTGAACAAACACACACACACACACGTTCCCTCCAAAATCATACTACATAATATTTCGCAGTTGGATCAGTGGTGTTCACTGTAGGTGGTTTATATTTTTGTACACAGAGTATGATGTGCTCAAGATATGCACATGGAAAAAAATGTATCTTTAAAATGCTATGTACAATAATCATGTAATAGATTGGATTTTCATGAATAATAAAGCACGTAAAATGTGGGAACTTTGTTTGGAGGTCTAGATATCCCCAGATGTAACCATTAAAATATCCATAATTTATTACAGCACAGTGAATTGTGTGTATTAAACTGTGTAATGTATTTGTGTTCAAGGGTATTTAGTAGTGTATTTCTGTGTGTCTCTCTCCCTAAAGTTCCCTGTGGAGAGATAAAGCCTGTAGCCACTGAGCTTTGAACGCATCCACCACTGGAGACAACATGCTGGCTTTCAAATCCGCATGTCCAACAAGAGTCACTCTCTCTGCTTCCACACTGCTCACAGCCATTAATTTGTAGCTATAGCCTAACACACCGCAGTGACTTCAGCATGGCTATATGCACTGAGTTTTAGCTTGTCAAAGGAATTATCAGTGTTTGGTCCACAACATGGAGCTTGTGGAATCGGGAATGAGGCTGTCATCAGTGCTGTACTTGCAGTGGAAGCCGACAACCAGCAGAGCAGCTTTTGCTGCAGCTGAATATTCCAGTCTGAGGGGGATGGGACTAATTCAGCATCAGAGCTCAAGGCTAATGGGCTCATATATTGACACTAAGTTTAATAATGACCATACAAGCTAACAGAGGTAAGAAGGGCTATAAAGTGTACATTACTGTAAAGTTAGGCAAGTGCCAACTGCGCTAAATGTTCTCTTGAAACTAGAAATGAAGGAAAAATATAGGGATATCCAGTCCAATTATGGCATCCTCATTTTGTGCCGCTTGTTTTTGAACTGACAGTTATTGCCTAAACAAAAGAAAATAGCTCCTTCCCTGCAGTCTCTGAACATCACTTCTGCAGACTGCAGCAGATCTTGATCCAGACTGAGCGGGAGAGAAAAGAGAAGAGAGAAAAGAGAGGAGAGGAGAGGAGGTATGCTCAGACAACCTCTGTCTCTTCCACTTATTGTTACAAGTAGAATATTTATCCATGCCTCAGTGCCCAACAAGAAAACACTGGAAGTCATTCTCTCTTCCTCTCTTCCCCTCTCTCTCTTTCTCACTCACTCACTCTCAAATGTGTGCATGGTTGCAAGTGAGTTATGTGAAATAAAAAAAAGAAAAAAGGCTGTCCACTTGTGCAAAACAAAGTAAACAACACACTGCCCATGCGCGCACACCATTTCACATATTCCTCTTCGAGGATGAATGCATGTCTGTATTAATTGAGAAGCACTTTTGAAAGTGGCACAATTACGTTTCCTGTCTCACAAAGTCTTCCTTATCAACAGCCTCACACGCAAAAAAACAAAACAATTACGGCCTCGCTTGATGACAGCAACTAGGATTATGAGCGCTAATGAGCACAATCAACAGCACTCGAGGCGGCTGCATGCGTGTGTGCACGTGGTCGCTTCTGTGAGTTGTGTACATTTGCGGTCCTGCTCTGTTTCTGCACCAATAACTTGCAGTGCACCATGAGATTTACGTGTACTACAGGGCTTCACATCACAACTGTTTTCATTATTGATTTCATTATTCACATTTATTATTACCATTCAAGATGTCACATTAAGTAAGACATATAAATAATGGTTTGTTCAATCAACAGTCCAAAAAGATTAGTTTGTACTCTCACATGTAGATGATACCAGGAATCTTTAGTAAATATATTACTTACAGTGAATTGGTTATTAAAATACTGATACATTTTCTGCCAACTGACTAATCGTGCCATCTTTGCATGTGTGCTTATATTATTCATCACCGTTCTGAGCTACTTGGACCCGGCAGTATTTGAAAATAGGCTTTGTTTATGTTTGCTGCCATCATTTGCCATTTACTTTTTCTGTCATTTGTCATTTGCCATTTGCGCATGAGGACACGAGATGTGGAGTACAGCAGTCCGTCACATTACTTCGCGGTCCTGTCGGCCGCACTCTCGCTGTGTTGTCAAACACCATTGTAGACGTCAGATCCATTTGTGTGAGACAAAGTGTTGACGCAGCCGCGCCTGTGCCTGAATTAGCAGTCATGCTTGTCTGCTTTAAGGGACACGGGACAGGCAATCGCTGAGACGGCATACTGCTCACTCACATTAGCAGCTAAGAATATTCAGAAGTTGATTATCTGGAGGGAAGGAATCCCGGGACAAGCACACATCTCGATGAACCAGACCACTTCCTGTGCACCTTCAGCACACACCCGTGTTCAGGATGTTGCAGAACAACCTGTTAGAAATGCTTGCAACATACTAACAACATATTTCTCCTCCAAACAAGAACAATCAGATCCCTTGGCTGCTCTCGCCTTTGTTCCCCTTTTAGTAGTGACAAGCCCAGACGGCGGAGGGAGGTGGATAGAGGAAGGGGAGCTGCCTGCCTGTGTCCTATTTGTAGCGGTTGCCAGACTCTATAAAATCCCCCTCTAGTTGTGGAGAATATGTCGCCCACCCACTGACAGCCTCCTCAGCTTGACACACTCTGCATTGCCAGTGGGAGATAGTGGGAAGAGATATGCAACCCAGCTGGGTTAATCCTGTTACACAGCTATGCAGAGACCACAGTCTCACCTAGAGAACACATACATGCATGAATCAAACAGCAAAACCTAAAATAGTTGAACAGGTTTCCATGTTTTAAAGCCAAAATGAGTTATTTTACCTGTTCACAATGGAAATCTTAAAATCACAGAATTAGCACGGCATGGGTTTTCCACATATAAAATTTCTGTATTTACTTCTAAAGCACACCAAGATTGGTATGTTATGTAGTCAGCCTTCATGTCACCAAATTCACATGAGGATGGCTGATTCTGATGCAAATACATCAGTCTCCTTAAAGTGACGTCCGCTTGATTATCAAAGATGGCAATTAAATTTCAGGAACAGTCCTGTGTAAACCTGCGATATATTCAGCCTCTTGAAATTAGCTGCAAGTTAGACATTAATATTCTTCAAGCACATTTATTTCATATTGAAAAAGAATTAAGTCTATTTAGAAAAGCAAGTGAGTTGGAAACAAAAATTAATGGGGAGAAAGTGACCATACACATACAATGAATTTCAATTACCCTCCGTGTGCTGTCCATGCTCAGACACTTGCTCCCCACAGCAACGAACACACACACTGACTGGGTGTGGAAACCAAGAAAAAGAATAATTCTGCCGCAAAATGATATTTTACTAAAAACCATATCCAAGAAATAGTGTAACGGAAGATGAAACACTCTCATTATAAACCTTCATCTCTCATAATCACATTCTAAACTCTTAATTTATCATTAAGTACGCATAAACCCTCTTAAGGCAGCCTTTGCTCTTTTTTTTACAGACAGGCATTGTAATGTACAGAATGTTAGTTATCTGAAACTTTTATCTTATATGACTCAGTAGACCACTTATGTGTAAATCACCAAGCCTGGCTTTATGATGTCTGTTATCATCTGCACTCTAAAATGCTTGATGCTTTCCACTTCCTTTGAACAATGTAAAATGAACAGCAGGTACAGACCTACAGCCTTCCCGCTCTGCACATGTACGTTCTCGTCTTGCTCCGTGATTCACTGTTGCTATGTGTGACCCAACACAAAACACTTCTGCTTGCTGTTTGCAGCAGAAACAAATGCGCTACTGCTGCGCATTCCCGGTAACACTGGGAGCTTAGCATGTGATCAGGGCTCACAGAGACAGGGGTAGAAAAAAAGTCTAAGTTTTTGCTGGAAAAAGGGGAAGTGCACTTTAAGCGTGTTTCCATTTGTCACATAGCAACGGCAGCCGCCATCACCAGTGCTTCCCGAAAGCATTTGTTAAAAATGGGGGTTACTGTGGTGAGAGAAAAAAAAAAAAAAAAAAAAAAAAACCTCTCTGCCTTTTGACTAGGACATTTGTTAAGTTTTGTTTCACTTGACATTTCCACCATTCTGCAACCCTTTTGGCCTAAAACTTTTAAGATCCTTTACATTTTAAGGATTCAGCGAGTGCTCTGCACTCAATAGCTCAATCATTACATCAGTTCATTCGTGCCGAACATGTGCAACGCCACAAGTGAAAACGACTTAAAAGCAGAGCCTCCTTGATATCTTATCTCAGCCCTTTAACCAGCAGTGGAGGTGCACAGTGTCAGCTCCTTGTCACTCTGTCAGCTACCCTAGTGTCCCACTCCATGTTAACATGCAAGTCCCTATCCGGTCGGCATTAACATGCAGGGCCAGCAGCCGCTAGGTGGGCCTGAGCAGAGCCCAAGGCAGGTGGCAGATAGTCAATGTGCATGCTCTTAAATCATTCATGTAGCTGGGTGGAGGGGGCTGAGTGTGTTTATGTGTTTTTGTGCACGTGAGAAGAGAAAGGAGAGGCTTCTATTGATGTTACAATATAAGAATAGAAGAAGTGAGAAGGAGCACTGGGTGAAATAGTGCTCCATAGCCTTTGTGGGATTTTTGCGAGTGGGTATAATTCATTCGTATATTCCTTATTATCCATATGGGTCCCCGGGATGGAGCAGGGGAAAAAAAACATAAAGAAATGTCGGAAAAGAGAGGGAGGGGAGGAGGAAGGGTGTGGAGGGTGGGACGGGATGGGAGCGGGGGGCTGATGGGATTGGAGGAGATGAGGGGAAAGAGGGAAGGTGAAACTGACATTCTTGAGAAGTGGGCAGGCCATGCAGGCGAGGTTTTGTTAATGAATTAGTATGCATGGCTGGTAGCACACAATGACCTCGAGCAAGGAGCTGACACGCCGCAGACACGAGACTGAAACTAACTCTAACACCACAAATTATTACCTTTTCATTATGGAAATTAGCCCGTCCTTCTCATTCCTCCCACTCTGTCTCTGTCTCGCCTCTCCTCTCTCACCTGCTCTTTTTTTCCATTCCTCACATCTCCCTGCTTGCTCTGGTATATTGGAGGAAGAATGGTGTTGACTCTGAAAAGCAATTACCTGTCATTTACCTGTCTCTCTCCCCCTCTGATAATGAATTTCAAGTGAAAGGTGAAATAATTATCTTTTCTCCCACAAAATCAAAGCTGTGGGCGGGGACAGCCCCTGTCACAATATGTGGCATGCCATATGGGATTAAAGGATTCTCAGTAACACATACGCCCACGTACTGTACATACACACCAACACATACAGTACAAAGTTGTTCTTTGAACTGCATTTGCATGAAGAATACCTTCATACGTACCAGAGACTGTGACAGCAAGTCATGTTTGTGCTCCCTGATGGCCTGTGTGATCTTAAAGTTTAGCTTTAGATCTGGCAGCGAGACTCATCTGGAGGAAGATGTACTGTAGCTGTGGTAAACTGATTTGCTTTTGGCAGTACGAGACGGCAAGATGACCATTTTTTATTTGCCATCAGATGGTGGACCGGTCTGCACGTTGCAGAATGACTTATTTCTTTTTTTTGTCTTGGACATAAGAGGTGATGATTAAGGAGAATAGTGGAATAACGCAGCATGCAACAAAAAGGGCTTGAAAATCTATCAGGTGCAGCAGATAGACATAATGTAACTGACACAATTAGAAAGAGAACCTATTCTACAATCACTAATCAATGTAAAGTATCCCATATTAAGGGGAAAGTTCATTGGAAACGCTAGTGGATATTTTAAACATTAATTTGAAAAAAGA